>PVIR01030183.1:0-20487 GCA_004026965.1 Petromus typicus
TCACTGGTTGAGATCCTGTCTTCTAGGTCTGAAATTCGGTCTTCTGCCAAATTCATTCTATTATGCAAACTTCCATTTTCCTTTTTAATTTCCAGGACTTCTGCTTGAAGGTGTTTAAAAGGTTCCATTGCTTTTGGTATCTTGGCTTCTATCAACTTGATGATTTCCTCTTTTGCTTTATTAATCATCATGTTGACAGTGTGTAATATCTCTGCTTTCATCTCAGAGATCAGTTCTGATTTCCATTTTACTAGATCTGCTTTGCTTACCATTTCCGAGGACCCTGGAGACTGGGCTTCAAACTTCTCTATTTCTCTTCTCCCTGTGTTACCTTGAGGTGAGGATTTTTGTATCTGAGACTTTGAGTATTTTCTCATCTCTGAGTTTTTGTCCTTGCTGTTGTTTTTGGCTTTGCATGTCCTCTGTTTTCTGGCAATGTTTGTTGTAAGTCTCTTTCCTCCTAATGGTTAGCAACCTTAAAATATCAGTCTTTCCTGGGTTGTTCTTTACAGTCTGTACTGGGACCTAAACAAAAACCCCTAGTTCTGGCACACCATATAAGTCACTCACTCAATACTATCAGAACACCTTCTCCAGTCTGCTTTAGAGGCAGGAAGGCTGTGGCTCTTGCACTGTTACAATGGTGCTTGCTGAGGTTCCAATGGGACCACCTCCTCACCAATATAGATTCTCAGGGTTCACTTGTGCGGTCGGCCTAGAGGCCAATAGGCTGCAGGCCCTGTGCAGCTGCAGTGGTACTGGCTGATGTTCTGACAGTCCCACCTACTCACCAATACAAGGTCACTGGATGTGTTTCTTCAGTTGATGTAGAGAAAGTCAGACTCTGTCCTACTAAACTCAGTCCCTGGGCGCTTTTCCAGCATGGGCCTGGAGGCTAGCAAGCTCCAACCCTGGCATGATGCAATGGCATCAGACGCTGCCTCCTAGCCCAGCAAGTTAGAAAATAGAAAAACGCTCCCTCACCTGGGATCATTAATAGTCCCTTCAAAATCATATAGGACTGACTAAATAGTGAAGGATTTTTTTTAAGCCCAAAAGGGCGACTATATCTCGAAATCCATACATGCCAATGCAAAAATGGTAGCCATGCTGAGATTGAGGGACTCATTATTCTTATAAACTAAAATCAGCCAGGCGTGGTGGCTCACGCCTATAATCCCAGCATTCAAAAGTCAGATGTAGGAGGATTGCTGTGATGTGAGTTTGAAGCTGAGCTTAGGGCCAGCCTGAACTACAAAAGCAAGACCCTGTTTGAAAAAAAAAACAAAAACAAAAAAAAGTGAAGCTTAACAAAAACCAAAACCAAATCCAGCTCTAATATTAGCCTAAAACAGAATCATCAATAAATGATACAAAAAGTTCAGGATATTCTTTAAAAATTTCTGTGAATTTCCAGAACATGCAGATAAAGTTTAAAGAAATTTGGAAAACAATGCATGTAAAATATGAGTAAACTAGCAAAAGAATAATAGAACTCAGTGTTAAAATGACTAAAATGAAAACTGAAAAAAATTCTGAGAGTACAAAGAAATAAGGAAAGTATCAAATGCAAAATAGTATCAATAAATATTGTTATAATATATATTGAGAATGTCTCTCAAGGATCTCATGTACTGATAAGTGGGACTTTTGGAGCAGAATTGGGCCATAGGATGTGTTATAGTTGGCTTGCTGTTAAGGATTGATGTCTGGTCAGAAGAGGTGAGTCATTGGGACTCTGATCTGAAGGTTGCATTATCTTTCCTCATCTTGTCCTATCTCTGTTACTTTACTTCAATAAAATGTGAATCTTTCCTCTCCCAGACCTTTCCACCATTACATTTATGTATTTAAGACTGTCAAACATATATTGAAGTGGTGGAAATTGTAAGCAAAATAAACCTGTCATCTTTTCAGTTGCAGGTTTCAAGTATATTTCCCAGTGATGAGAAAAATGGCTATGACAATTTTGTACCAACAGTGGGGTCTTTGGTTTGATTTACTTGACAATTTCATTTAGAAACCTTTGAAATTGCTTCACAGGAGGAGCTTGGAACGATTGTGAATGCCAGATAGAGAAACTCAAGAGTGGTGTAAGCTCAGCTTGATTGAAAATTCTGGTGAGAAACCAACAGGCCACAATGCTGATAAAAATATAAAGAATAAAGACCAGGCTCAAGAGGTGTCAGTTAGAAACAAGTACTCCATTGGCAGTTGTACTCGAGACAAAGTGAGTTGTTTTCTTGAATCATGTCTTTATATTTTCCTCACCTCCTGAGACTTTATGGTAAACTGTGATTAAGGGCAGTAGACTAATTAAGTCTTGGGGGGGGGTCAAACAGCTCAACATACAAGATGAAGTATGGGTACTATTGGGTGCTTTCAGCTAGCTCTATAAAATGACTCAGTTGTGCCATTTGTTCTTCATCAAGCCAGCTCTCATTTAAAATCACAGCCAAGTAACTTTTAGAGGTTCGAGTTTCATCAGAAATTGTCTATAAAAGTGAAATTGGCTGTAAAATTTTAGCCCAGAACAACTTGATTGCTGAAATTATTAGCATTAAAAAAAGTCATTCGCTTTTGCAAAAAGATAATGGGCAGAATGTCTTGAGGAGATGTTCTGGGAATCATTAAGACTCCACTCTTTGCAGGGTCAAGGGTCAAAGAGTGAGAAACATTTCTTTGAGAAGAATGCCTCAGGGTATCCTGCTAAGAAATGGTTCCCCAAAGTGTTTCAAAGTGGTCGGCCACTCAAGTGCTAGAAGGCTTCTGTAGCCACTGTCCAAAGGAACCTGTATCCTGGCTCAATGGAGAGCATACCTTTGTGTCAACCATGCGTGTGTGTGTGTGTGTGTGTGTGTGTGTGTGTGTGGTAGCTCATATGCACATTTCACATTGTTCTATTTTACAGTTATCAGTATATATGAAGATTGTAAATCTTCAGAGAATCAAGTGACTAAGGGTGTTACTATAATAATTATCTCCCCATAGTCGTACTAGCCTCTTCTGAACTACAGGGATTCTGCTTATAAGTCCATTGATAATTGTCCTAATTTCTTCATCACTGGAATAAAATAATGAACATTCACAACTTAAAGAAACAGAAGTTTATTTTGGCTTACAGTTTCAAAACTTTAAATCCATGTCCAGCAAGTTTAAGTACAAAAACAAGACTGATATAGGGGTCTGCTAGAGAAAAACTGTTTATGTCATAGCATCCAGGAAGCAGTGAGCAGGCAAATGAAGTATATTCTTGTATGTCACACCCCAAGTGACCCACTTCTTTATGCAGGGAGACATCTCTTACCTGTAACCCATCTATATTGCCCTCATTGTCCAACCCTCTTTTAGTAGCCCTGCCAATGAGCACATAAGGTATTTGGTGAAGATTCTTAATATAGACAATAACATTCTGTCCTACCTTTAACTTACTGAATAACATCTCTTTATTGAAAATCCATTTGGTTGATTTCTGTGAGTTGCCAAAGTCTTAACATTTTCAACAGTGCTAAAAAGCTCAGCTCCAAGATCTCCTCTGAGACTCAAGGAAAAAACTTCAGTGATAGCTTTGGTAAAAATTATAAACAAAATTAAATGCTACCAACATACAATGGCACAGAGTAAATAATCCCATTCCTAAAGGGAAGATTTAGGGGATAGAAACCAGTAGGAACAAAGTGAAATCAAAATTCTTCATGGAAAATATTAAACCCCACTATTCCTTTAGTTTTACAGCTCACAACTTCTCTCTTGACTTTGCCCATGTTTATGGCTTTGCTCACTGGATGTTCCTGATTCCTTGGTTCTCCAACTTTTATCTGTTTCTTCCAGAACCTCATAGTTCCTATTTTTCCTATTTTTTATTTTAATATTGGAAGAGTTTAGGGAGGCAATGAAGAACAGAGGAAGGAAGAGGGATGTAAGACAAGAATATGAAGAAAAGTGAGAGAGAAAGGGATAGATTGACAAAGAAAAGGGGGGGGGGTTAAAAGACACTTAAAGTGCAAATTAAAGGATCTTAATGAAAACGAGTCCAGTCTCTTCATAAGACACACTAACTTTTAAATGTTTTTTTTTAAATTATATAACCTATGGAAGGAAGGAAAGATCAATGTATCAAATACACAAGTATATGAATTTAAATGAACAGAGTGAGTGAGCTATCAAGGTATATTAGACTCATTTAGATGGTACAAGATAGAAAAAGATTATGTGTAACTTAGTGTGCTCTCCATCAGTTAGTCATTTTTTGGCACAAATTTCCCAGCAGCAGTTTGAAAAGACTGTTAGATGATGTTACCTTTTAATGTCCTTGTCATCCAGTGTCATTCCTAAGGCTAAGAATGTACATGCTTAGAGATTATCTTCATAGATCCTCTAGGCAATTATAATCTGTCAAGTATCTGATATAGCAAAGCTTTATTTTGAGTTACAATTTGCATAATGGAAAATTAACTGTTCCACAATGAGCTGTTCAGTGGCATTTAGTACATTCACAATGTTGTGTTCCACTTTCACTACTTGTAAAATAGTTTATCACCTCGGATTAAAACCCTAAACCCTAACCTTTCTTGTTTCATGCCAATCGTATTCTAATTTTTTTTCTGTCCCTATTCTTAGTATTTTATGCAAGTCAAATCGCACAACAGGTGATATTTGTGTGAGGATTCTTTTACTAAGCAAAATATTTTTAAGATCTATTTTGTAGCATGTTTAAGATCTTTGTTCAGCCTGTAGATATAATATTTCATTGCTGTATATAACAAAATCATTCACTATCTGATAGACATATGTATGTTTCTAGTTTTGCAAATTACATGTAATAGTGAAATGAACATCCATATAGATTTTTTGTGCAAAAAATACATCTATCACTG
The DNA here is from genome assembly GCA_004026965.1 of Petromus typicus. Lineage (NCBI taxonomy): Eukaryota > Metazoa > Chordata > Mammalia > Rodentia > Petromuridae > Petromus > Petromus typicus. The sequence goes on from PVIR01030183.1 coordinate 4,878, forward strand.
TTGCAAGTTATCTACCTAGAAGTTGAATCAGTGAGATTGTATTGTAAGATTTAGTTTCCAGAGAAACTGTCAAAATGTTTTCCAAATTGACGGATCTTTTGTTTTGGGAGAAGAGATCATTAAAAACATGTCATATGAAAAAAAATCAAAAGAGAAACAAAAAGAATTAAATCAATCCTCCTGTTTTACCCTGCTGGGTCATAAGATACTAAAATGAACTCATTTTCTAAAATATTTATTTTTAAATTATTATAGCTGAAATAAGTACTTTCATAAAATTAAAAGAAGGATTTTTCATATAAAGTTAATTCTAATAATACTTTCTGTATTTCATATACCTGAGAATATAATAGGTAGGTTCATTGGATTTTGATAGTATTTTTAATTGATGATTTATAAATTAGTCTTTGAGGGACCAGCTACTGTCAACAATACCAAAGATGTTCACAAACACTGAAACTCAGCTACATCACTTGTTCATGATCCTGATGGATACATAAAGAACTGGAGTGTGATCTTTCATGTGTAGTTGGGCCCACTTCACATTTCCATTCATTTACTTGAATTGTGCACATTTTTCTCCTTTTGGCCAATATTACAACCTTCTGAAGGCATTATGTGATCTAGTAATTTTCCGTCCTAAATGACAAGACCTTTTTTTTTTTTTTCCTGATTTGGACTTAATGATGTGTGAGCAGCAAGATTTTAACATCATTTCATTTTGAAATTCTTTCAAATAATTTATTTCCTTTTAGAGCTCATTTAAGTGCTCCCTTCAGATGAGTCAAAGGAACAAATAAGTTTCCTGATGGAAATTGTATGAATTTTTGCTCTTTGTTTTGAGATTTAATTTAGTTTGTCAGTAATAAACCATTAATGTGCTTCATGTCAAATAGCTTTTGTGATAAGAGTACACACTGAGCCATTACAATAGTTTCAATAATGTGTAAGTGTGTTCATTTCTACACACTTTGGGAAATATTTATGATTGTCTATCTTTTTTTCCACTTATAGTCAGTGTGAAGTAGTATCTCATTGTGGTTTTATTTTGCATTTATCTGTTGGTGAATGATGGTGGAAATTTTCTTGGGCTATTGGTCATTTATGTGTAGTCTTTGGAAAAATGTGTACTTGGAGCCCTTATACATGTTGAATCAGGTTGCTTATGTTTTCATTGTTGAGTTATGTTTTTATATGTTCTGGGTAAAAATATGTTGCAAAATAAAAGATTTGGAAGTGTTTATTTTCATTCTGTGGATTATACTTTCCTCATAATTTCCTTTGAAACACAAACTTTTAATTTTTAACATATATTTTTTCTTTATTTTCTTTTTGCATTTTCTTCAATGTCTAAAAAGATTTTTTAAAACTAAAGTCATTGTGATTCATAATTGTGCTTTTTTCCTAAGAATTTTACACTTTCATTATTATATTTGGATCCATGTCATGAGTTCATGTTTATATACAAAGTAATGATGCACTGTATTCTTTGAGATCCAAATTTCCTCCAAAAAGCCCAGGATACTGAATGTTTGATTGGCAACTGATAGGCTTTGTGGGAGGTGATTGAATCATTATTGCATCATTACAGGATCACTCTATCTGTAATTTTAAAGTTCCATAGGCTCATTAAGAGGTAGTTCCTAACTGAATGAGGCAAGTCACTATGGATGTAGCTTTGAAGGTTGCATTTTATCCCTATACACTTTCTGGCTCTTTCCATTCTCTCACTCTCTTGCCATCTTAAGATCTGTACCTAAGATACTCATCAGATATCTCATGTGTTTGGACCATGATTAGATCATGAGGGCCCCGTAGTTGACTTGCTGTTAGGAGGTGGGGCATAGTTAGAAGTAGATTATGAAGGGCATGATTTTGAAAGGTATATCTCCTTATCTGGGTCCTCATATTTCTTTCTGCTGCTTCTGGGTGGCATGGAACGAACAGGTATACTCCATTCAGGCCCTTTCTTTGTGGTGTTTATTACATGTATCCAGCTGACCATGCACTGTCAACATGAATCAACATAAACCTCTTCTCTAAATTGTAGGTGTGAAGTATTTTGTACCACTGATGAGAAAATGACTAACATACTCTGCTTCTGAATACCCTGATGTGAACAGTTTTCTTCAGTCACATCTTCTGCCATAATGTTTCTCCTTTATTACAAGCCGAAAAGCAATGGAGCCAGCTGATCATGGACTGAGATTTCTGAAGTTGTGGGTCATGATGAACCTTTCTTCCTTTAAGTTGTTATTTTAAATTAGTTTATCAGAGCGACAAAAATTTGATTAGTATAGGTGTCAGGGTGACTGGAATCAGCAGTCAGACTAAAAGTTACAATCCACCCATTAGTAACTGACTAAGATTGTATAAAAGAAGATGCGAGTTCCCATCATATTGCATTTTTCTCCACAGAAGAATACAAGGTACAGGTCAAGCATGCCAATATAGATGAAGAACCATCTCATTATTGTGTGATTCCCAAAGGAAAGACTATTGCTCAATGAGGCCAAGGAACTAGGAGAACTGATGTGGGAAAGACAACTTTTCTCATCAGACTTGTCTGTTAATCTTTATTATCATATATGATCTGGACTGTAAGATCATATATAATACTTTATACTAGACCTGGACTCCTGAAAATATTGATGAACAATTGTCCCAGGTCTGTGTGTTGAAATGATTGTTCTTTTCCCCACTAAACTTCCTTTGCATCCCTAGTCAGAAAGGATTATCTTGAAAGTCTTCAGTTTTATTCCTTTGGCCTCAAGGTCCATCCTTATGCTAGTGCTACACTGCTTTGCTTGGTGCAGATGTGCAATGTTTTCATATTATGAACTCATGTTTTTAAACTTTTTTCAAGATTGTTTTTGTTATTATAGCTCCAATACACTTATGTAGGAGTTTATGGATAAGCTTGTCATTCTTAATATTTTTCTTAGCCATAATATGTTAAATTTTACAGAGAAAATTTTCTATATCTTATAGTTTGGAAAATTATAACAAAGCATATCACATATGGTACCATTATTAGCAGAATGTATACTTATATGGATTACATCACTTTTTACTTTTTCCTGTTAAAGAGAAAATATATTATTAAAAGATAATACAAAAAATCTAAGGGATCCTGGATTAACTATTAAAATACATATACATATATATACATATATGATGATATATACATATACATATGGTATATATATATCATCACCTTATTTATTTGTATGCAATATAAAACATTTCAAGAAATATTTATAAAATATACATTACCTTGTAGAAAGAAGAGATAACACAAGGAAGTTAATAGAATATAACACAGGGTTAAGCTTTGCAAAGTGACTGACTAATGTTTAAAGTGTGTGTGTTTTGTCCTTTAGTCAGTCACTTTGAAAAACTTAACATGCAGCTGCTTTAGATCTCCCTGTATATTTGAGATGACATGAAAGCAAGGTAGCAGGTAAGCAAAAGAAAGTTGATGACTTTCATAATGTGTCATACTGATAATACCTTTGAAGTTCATAGTGAAAAAATTTTGTTGTGTGATAGGAATCTAAGATCAAGCCCTAAAATTACACTGACATATTTGGTTTAATATATATATACTAGGTTATATAAGACTAGAAGCTCTACTAGGCATGGACCATACTCTATTCATTCTAGAATTCTCAGTGACTATTATTACACATTATTTCTAAATGATATATGCTTATTTATTTGAGGCAAGAGCGCATCCCACACAGGAAGTACAGCATATAAATTCTGAGGTGAATAGATATTTCTCAAATGAAGAAGTACAAATGACAAATAAATATTTAAAAAACTGTTCAACATCACTGGTCATTTGAGAGTTATGGATTAAAACAACAAAAAGGCTTTATTTCATACCAGAATGAATGACTATTGGGCTGAGGAGTTAGCTCAGTGTTTCCGGCACCTGCGTTGCAAGCCCAAGGGCCCAAGGTTAGATCCCTGGTAACCACATACAATAATGTCAGGCTTGGAGACTCACGCCCACCAGCAATCAGAACTACGTACCACAAAGCAGGATGTGGTGGCTCATGCCTGCAATCCCAGCTCTCGGAAGGCAGAGGTAGGAGAATTTCTGTGAGTTTGAGGTTAAGCTCAGGGCCAGCCTGAACTACAAAGCAAGACACTATCTCAAAAAGAAAAAAAAAAAAAAGAATGACTATTATTAAGAAATCAGCCAGTAACGAATGTTGGCTGGGGTCTGGGGAAAGAGGAATCCTTCTCCACTCTTGGTGGGAATACAGACTGGTGCAACCACTGTGGAAATCAGTGTGGATATTTCTCAAAGAAAGAAAGAAAGCTAGAGGAAACATTTTCCTAGTGATTCCTCTTCTTTGTATCTTCCTGAAAGATTTAAAACATCATAACATGACAACATATGCACAACCATGTTCACATCAACATAGTTTGTAATATCTACATGTTGGAAACAGCACAGCAGTCCATCAACCAATGAATGAATAATGATTGTTTTTAACAATGGGATAGTATACAACCGTAAAGGACAAACTTGAGACATTCCTAAGAAATGGATGCACCTTGAGACCATATTGTTTCACAAAATAAATCATATATATATATATATATATATATATATATATATCACACACACATATATATGTATCTGATCCTTGTGAAAAAAGGAGTAAAGAAAGATAAGATGGAATATATATATATATATATATATGCATATACATATGGAATATATACATGTATATACATATGGAACATACATATGGAATATATGTATATATATGTATATATGTGTGTGTATATATATATTGAGTCTTGGTACATTTTAAGTTGAACTTCAGGTCAATTCAACAGTGAGAATATGCACTTCTACATGATATACCTTCATTCTTATTTTTCCCCATTCCTGTGCCTTCTATTGGCCCCCACCCCCATCTACACTAGCTTTTTCCCATTTTTTTCTTCTTACCTTCCATCTTTTTCTTTTTCTTCTTTATTTTCATCTGTCCCCATCTAATTCCCCTTCCTCTTTGAACATTTTCTTTCTATTTCCAAAGATCTATTATAATTCTTGTTTACATTTACACCTTCAGTTTCTCACACTAGAGAAAAAAAAATTCAGCATTTACACATATATGTCCTATTTATTTCACTTATGAGTATGGGCTCAAGGTTTATCGATTTAGCTAAAAAGTCTCAATTTTATTACCTTTATGGCTATGAAGTACTCCATGTTATATACACAGAGAGTAAAAACACATCTTCATTCTATCACCAGCTGATGGACTTTTAGGCAGTTTCCAAAATTTAGCTATTACAAAATTATGCTGCTATAAATATGGATGCACATATATCATGGTGGTATGCCGCTTTTAGTTCTTTCAGGAATGCATCCAGGAGGGGAACAGCTGGAATGAATGGAACCTCTAATCTCAGTTTTTTGAGGAATCAGCACACTGATCTCCACAGTGATCGCACCAGTCTACATTCCCCCCAGCAGTGGACCAGGGTTCCTCTCTTGTCACAGCGTCTCCAGCACTGGTTGTTGGTTGATTTCTTGAGAGCAGCTGTTCATTCTGGAGTGAGATGAAACTTAGTGTTTTCAACTGTATCTCTCAAATGACCAGTGATGTTGAAATTTTTTTATGTGTTTCCTTTCTGTCTTTATTTCTTTATCTTCATGAAAATGTCTTTTCCAAGGAAGAAGTAAGAGCAGCTAAGAAGTATATGAAGAAATGTTCAACATTACTGGTCATTTAAGAGATACAGATAAAAACATTTAGATTTCATCTCAATCCACAAAGAATGGCTGCTATTTCAGAATTAGCCAGCAACAAAAGTTGGCGAGGCTATGGAGAAAAAGGAACCCTTCTCTACTGTTGATGGGAGTGTAGACTCATAGAACCTCTGTGAAATTTCCTCAAAAATCTATGATTGGAAGTCCCATTTGACCAGGCCTTTGTTCTGCTAGCTTATACACAAAATAATTAAAAGATTCATATCACAGCAACATATGTGCACCCGTGTTTATGGCAACTGAGTTTGTGATCCCTAAACCTTGGGGACAACCCAAATGTTCATTAACTGGACAGTGGATAAAGAAGATGTGGTTCTTTTATAGAATGGAGTATTATTCTGCCATTAAAATTAGACTGAGTGATTCATACTCAAATGGATGTACCTTGAATATCTTCATGAGCAAAATAAATAGGTCACAGATGTGTAAATATAATATATTTTCTCTGGTATGAGAAAATGAAGATGTAAATGAATTCTAGTATATATAATTGATATTGTGAAATAGAAAATATTTAAAAGGAAAGAGGATGCAGGGGTAAATGATGAGGGGAGAAAGAGTGTGATAGTAATAGAAAAAAAGAAACAAAGCTGATGTACATAAAGGTTGGGGGTTGCAGAGTGGGTGGGGGAAGGGAAAAATGAGAATCACGTCATGTCATAGTCTGGTACAAACTCTCAATATTGAACGTGATGATGATGTGCATTCATAATGTACCAATAAAATTTTGAATAAAAAATGTCTGTTCATTGCAGATGCCTACTTTTGAGTTGGGTCTTTAAATTTGGGATATCTAATTTTTTTTTCAGGTTATTCATATATGCTAGCCAGCAGACCTCTGTCTAAGGAAAAGCTGGGAAGATTTTTTCCCTACATTGTAGCTTGTCTTTTCACTCTGCTGGTGGTTTCTCCAGCTGCACAGGAGCTTTTTAATAAGATGAGATCCCAGTTGTTGGTTCTTCCTTCTAGTTCCTGTGCTGCTGAGGTTTTATTCATGAAGCCTTTCTTCCTCAATGTCTTAAGAGTTCTGCCTACACTTTTTTTTCCTATAGGTTTAGTGTCTCTGCTTTAATATTTGGTATTTGGTCCACTTCTTTTTCAGTTAAGTGCATGATGAAAGATATAGGACTAGTTTTAGTGTTTGGCCGGTTGAAACCCAGTTTTTCCAAGACCATTTATTAAAGAGGGTATCTTTCCTCCACTGAGGGTGTTTGTCAAAGATGACGTTGCCTTGTATATCTGGATCTTCAGCATTTTTTGGATTGTTTCTGCCTCTTATAGTCTTTCATTGATCCTAATATATATTTAAATACAGCTTTGTGTCTCTGTTGTGAAAAACTTATAGTGTAAATAAGGACCAGAGTGTATAAAAGATATGGCAAGATAGAAAGAAAATGTTCAGATGGGAAAGAGCACTAAGGAGAAGGGAGAGGAAAGGAAGGATAGGACGTGAGAAAAAGAGCAAAGAAAGATAAGGTGTAAAAAATCTTTCTGTGCATGTGGAGTGGAGTAGGGATGAATGGAGGGGGAGGGGAACAGGAAAACAAGAAGATTCAAGCTTCATCACGTATAGCTACAAATTCTCCATGGTGAATGTGATCTTTGTGTATATACGAATTGTAGCAAAAAATTACACTAGTTAGAAACATAAAAGTGTTAACATTATTAAAGTGAAAAGTGTTTCAAGGATTTCAAATGCTATACAATATTAATGTCTAATATCTTTTGGCAGTACTGTTTATTGAACCTCGGGCCTTGTACTTGCTAAGCAAGCATTCTGCCACTGAATAATTGCATCCTGAGTAACATATGACCAGGTCTTTTTATTATTATTTTGCAAGATAGTCATCTCAACCTTATGATCCTCCTGTTTTAGCCCGTACAATAGGTAGAATTACTGGTGTGGGTCACCACAACTGGCACGAGATCAATGTTGTTAGTGCCTCTCACTGTATTTTTCATTGATGTAGAGAACTGCATATTCCTCCCATAGACACTGATCTTAACACAAAAGAGCAGTTTACTTCTCAAATTGTTTCAGAATGATGCCCCAAAACAATTACCAGATATAAATCTCTCTAGGAATAAGCTGAAAAACTCCATTTTCTCTGTATTGTCATTTCTGTTTTTTAACCACTTTTATTCCATTTTAAATATTTCCACTGTCCTGATAATTGTTACACATTGTACTTAATGTATACAATTTTAGTAAACAATGACTGCATAGCCTCACATTTTAGGTGGCTTGGAGCAAGCTTTAGAGAAAACACAATGTTATAAAGATCTCCACAATGTAGAGCCCTGCTTATTGGCTATCCCTGAAAGGATGTTCTATGTGATGGTTCGTATAAATGCTGGTGCACACAAAACCCCAGCACTGAAATCTCTTTTTTTTTTCTTCCCAGTAATAGAAGACTCAAGAGATGCTGGGAGGGATGTTAGCTGTAGACAGAATCTTTCTAGAGACAGACAGAATCCTTTCTAATAGAGAACAAAGTTGAATCTTCCAATCCTATGAAGGAAATATACAACTTGAAGTCAAATTTGAAGTATGTTTTCCTTCATTTAGGTTCAATATATTTTCAGCATACTTTGTCCTTTGAGGCCACAAATGTTATGAATATCAGAAGTATTTATGGGATGGTGATGATTTCTTTAAGAAATTGTGTTGATTTATATGCTTTTGAGCATAGATCACTTTTTAAATGTTAAAATAAAAACAAATAAGGATCAGTTCGTTTTACTTAGGCAGTTTCTAACGGGTTGGGAAACAATGATGAAAAAGGGCTGGACAGGAAGAATCCATCCCAATAAACTTCATTTTAGCAACAGTTTCCAAAACAACAGGTAGATTATCTATGGTCTCTAAAATGAGCAAAAGTTGTACATAGAATTATTTCATAATTAAGAATTATAAGTGACATGTACTTCACAATAATTTATCCAAGTAGAGATAAATATGAGAAAGCATAGAGCATTGGAATAAATTCAGTTTCATAAGTGTCCTATGTTTCTTGTCTGTCTCATGTATTATCAGTTTAGGACAGAATTTTTTTCCTTGAACTTTATGAGCTGACAGAACTATAGCAAGACATAACACTAAGTATTAATTATATACTAAATGATATATTACAAAAGATATTTCAAATTGGTAACGCCAAGCTGATTTTGGCACTTCTTGCTGCTTCTACACACAAGCATTGATGCACTGCTTGAGCAAGGTGGGTAAACTCATTGTGGCATAAAATGAATGGTAAATTCTAGAAATTTCACTTAAAAATCCAGATATATGACTTCATTACACTTGCAGTATCTTCTTTAAAAAATTCAAATCTTTATTAGTACATTATTTGCACACATCATAGTCATATTCAGCTTTGAGAATTTGTACCAGTTTATGATATTAAAGGACTTAATTTTTATTTTCCAATTCCCTCACCCACCCTACAACCCCCATCCCCTATATATGTAGGCTTTGTTTCCTTTTCATTACCAACACATTATTTTTCCCTCATTACTTACTCCTACACTTCCTTCCCTTTTAAATATTTTCTATTTCACAATATCTACTATATATTCTCAAATTCATTTACACCTTCATTTTCTCATACCAGACAAAAGATACGATATTTACTCATCTGTGACCTATTTATTTCACTTATGAGGATGTCCTGAAAGTACATCCATTTGAGTATCAATGACTCAACCTTATCATTTTTTTTATGGCAGAATAATATCCCATACTATAAAAGAACCACATCTTCTTTATCCACTCTCCAGTTGATGGACATTTTGGTTGTTTCCAAGATTTAGCTATCGCAAGTTAAACTGCTGTAAAGAAGGATGCACACATGTCACTGTGATATGAATGTTTTTATTCTTGTGTGTCTATACCTAGCAGAAGAATAGCAGGGTCAAATGGGACCTCTAATCCTAGTTTTTTTAGGAATTTCCAAACTGATCAACACAGTTGTACAAGTCTGTTGTTGCACAAGTCTACACTTCCATCAACAGTATCTTTTCACATTAGTCTCATTTTTGTGCTGGCAAGAGTAAACTAGAATCAGGAGCAACTGCTCAAAGAAAAAAAAAAAAAACTAATCACAATTTATACCAAACCTTCAGCAATTTTTCTTTTGCAAAAGAGATAAATCCTAGTGCCTTGCACATACTGGGAAAACATTCTACCACTGAACTACAATAACTCAATCTTAGTTTTAAACGCAAACTCCATTTTACATATATATGTAACCAAGCTGGCACGTATAAGCAACGGTGTTTGAGACTCTTGAAAATTAAGAGAAATAATTAAAACTCAACCTAACTAGGTGAAAGATGAAAATTCAATAAATTTTAAATAAAGGGACTTTTTCTCTTCAATACACAATTCTTCACAGCATGGATGCGGTCGCTGAATCCTAGATTGAATGTGTTCTCACTCCTAGAATCCTTAGATATCATCCTACCAAACCAATCTTTTTAATTATGAAAAACCAAAGTCCAAAGCAGCTCAAAAAGCTGCCTAAGATATTTTTCATCCGATACACAAAAACTTAAACATTATATATGCTGATGTGGTATGACATAATGTTGAGTTCAAGTATAATGTTTAAATCCAGTTAAATGCATATATCTTCTAAAACATTTACTATCTGTTTATGGTAAAAATTTTCATGCTTCCTTCCTCTAGCTTTCTGAAGTTTACAACACATTACTGTTATCTATTGGCACGTTACTCTGCAATATTACTCCAGAGCTTCTTGCTTCTTCTATAATGGGAACTTTTTAACCATTGGTCAATCAACTTGTCTAATATTCTTTTAGTTTTTTAAGCAATGGAATAAGAAATATTTCTCACAGAATTTTAATGTTATTGTTACTTGCAGGTGATATATATAACATTTAAAAATAAGATGTTATTGAAATTTTCAACTTTTGACATCTTATTTTATATTTTTTATTCAAATCTTTATTGGTGCATTATAAATACACATCTTCATCACATTCAACATTGGGAGCTTGTACCAGACTATGACATGACTTGATTCTCATTTTTCCCCTTCCCCTACCCACCTTGTAACCCCCATCCTCTATATACATAAGCTTTGTTTCCTTTTTTATTACTATCACATTGTTTTTCCCCTCATTATTTACTCATATACCCTCTTTATTTTAAAAATTTTTCTATTATACAATGTCAACTCTATACTCTAGAACTCATTTACATCTTCATTTTCTCATACCAGAGAAAAGATCCAATATTTACACATCTGTGATCTATTTATTTCACTTGTTTTATTGGGAGATTGCAGTACATTATGTACTTTGGCTGGAAGAAACAAAGAAAGGTTTTGACAAGTAGCTTTATAGTGGAGAAATCCAAAAGATATTCCACTGACCTAAGTGTCTTTTAGGAATTTAGATATTCAGTGTACCTTTGCTATACCATGTCATAGCCTCTATATTTTTTGCCCTGCATTACAATTTTATACTTCTCTTAGGACTATTGTTAGCACTTGAGTTGAACCTCATAGAAAGAAAAAAATAAGTGATCAAGGAAAGAGATCAAGGTACAAGAGTAGTACTTTAAAATCAAAGACAGTAATGCTGAATTTGACCGTTCAAGAGAGCCCAGGAGAAGTAAATCTTTATCATTCCGGAGACATCCACTGAATTTAGACATTATTTCATTCTTTGTAATGTGTAAGTGGTTCTAGTTCATAATTTCTAATCTTTGCTACTCTGAAAAAACTGTGCTGTCATAGTTATTTATTGAAGATCAGGGCCTAACTGAGGAATTACATTCAAATGCAAGGTAATACACATTTTTGTTTGTGCCTCTTGTTTATGAAGTTTCCACAGCATTGTTAGGAGACAAAACGATGTTTTATGTGAGCGTAAAACTGGAACAATACTTTTTCTACTGACCTTCCCTAACCCCTCAGCATGAAAAAGTTTTAATTGAAGCCTGAAATTGAAATATTTCATGGACCATTAATATTTTTCACAGTCCTTTCTTCATCACAAATGAGAAATTTAATTCTCTGAATGATATATTTTAGTATTAAAAGCTGTAGTAATGTATCAGTTAATCAGAATCTCAAAGAAATTTGATAAACTCCAGAAATGATGAACATTAAGTTTGGTTTGTGATTCTAAGTTTACTGTTGGATTGTCAAGTACCTCATTTGATATCCGCATCCCAACTCAAATATAAACCCATAAATGCAAATGAAGGATTTAACTGTTCCCTTCTCTTATTTTTTATTCTATCATGTCAAAATTAGGCGCATCTTGTCATCCTGTCTTTTAATAACTCACAGATGATGGCCCATGCTTATTATAAAATGATCAAGTTAATTGAATTTCATGTTTACTAAGAAACGTCCTTCGGCTTGGAACACAATAGGTATATTAATATTTTATAGATAGATCCTCCTGTTTGCTAGTGAAGAAGTGTATTAGGATCATTAATTACTTATGAGTTTATCAAAAATTGAGGATGTGCCCATTTGGACCACACATAAAATGGTGCTAGAAATACGAAACAATCAATGGGAAATTTGCACATAAGGACTTGCTTATTTTGGTCATGTATATGACTAATGAGGTTGGAACCTCTGTGATGCCTCTTTTGTCTGCACTTTCAAGGTTCAAAGTTCTAGAAACCAGAACATGGAGAGCAACGTGAGTTCTAAGGCTAATATATAAGATAAACAGAGAAATAGTAGACATGGGCAAAGAAGTAGCAGCTGTTGTCTGTACTAATGCATATATCTTTTCTCTTCTTTCCTTGCATAGTCAAGTATATACCAATTTTTGCCATATTTTAGATGCTACCACATAGTGTAGTCTAAAAAATTTCTCTCTTACTGAGATGTGATGATAAATGAGCTACAGACACTGAAGGAGACACAATGGATTAAAGAAAGTAGAAATTCACTGTTTTTTGTATATTTCTATTATAAGCATAACATATGTAATGTGTGAACGTTCGGGATACTTGAATATAGTTACAGTGATTTCCCTACATAGTGCTTGGTGTATCATGCTCAGTAGTAAAGGCCGAAGTATAGTGGCACTTACTAGGTGCCAAACTAAACTAAGCTGAGTATATGCATAGACATGCTTGATTCTCAAAAAAGTCCAATGAGACACATACTGTTAACACCCTTATTTTATTGAAACTGAGTTACAGAGGTGTTAAATAACTTGATTAAAGTCATACAACTAGTATGCAATAAAATTAATATTTGAACCCATTTGATGTGGCTCCAGACTATCCTTAACTATCATACTGTACTGCTTTTCCTGCACAGTTAGGTGGAACAATTATTGTGATCATCATTTGAAATTCTTGTTTTAAATTGAGTTTATTGGTACATTTACATACACATTACGATCATTTTCAACATTAAAAATTTGTACCTGCACATAACATATCTTGAGTCTTATTTTTGCCTTTTCTGCTGCCCACTTTACTACCTTCAACCTCTTATATACAAGAGCTTTGTTTCCATTTTTTTCTTTTTATATCAACTTTTTACTTTCTTTTATTTATTTTCCACTATTTGTCCTTTATGTTTTCCCTTTGAACATTTTCTCCCTGTTTCACAATATCCGTCATACATTCTGAATGAAAAGATCATTGTGTATTGATATCAAGAGTATGTGAATTTTATTTATTTTATGCATTTATGGAAAATTTGTAACTTTTTATGTTGTGAAACAAAATTATAGGTTAGATATTTTACATGATGGTGATGTCGGTGATAATAATAACAGTAGTGGTTAGTTACTTGATAACTGACACTGTTTTAAATGCTTTACATTCTTTGACACGTACATCCTCACAATGAACCTATAAGACTGGTACAGTCATAATTTCCATTTACACATGAAAAAACTAGAGTAAAGAAACTAACGTAGACTTATACAATCAAAAGCAATACAGTAGGAGATCTCATCTTCATCATCCATGAGTTTTTATTTCTACAGTATACATGACATGTAGTTTTGACAGTCTATCATATTCATTGCCCTCTTCATAAAGACCTACAAAGTTACTCCTTGGTCCTCCATTTGGATTAAGGAAAAAAAAATATATGTACATATCTGTATATATACATATGTGTATATACATAGATGTATATATGTATATGTACATATATGTGTACATATTTATATGTATATGTACATATGTGTATGTATGTATACACACATATATGCATATATATATATATTTCAATAATTTTAGTGTGGAAGATGGTACAAGATATTTGCCATGGATTATATGCCACAGATCTACAGTGTGCAGTGGGGTCAGTGACAGCGCTGGACAAAGGACATAGAAAGTATCAATAAATACACATTGTATAATCATACCTGTTGTGTACAAAAGATCCTGCTCATTACTGAAGACAGAGCACTAAACAAAGCAGAATTCTCTAATAATATGCCTTAAAGTATTTACATTGTAGTAGGAAAAAAGCCTCATCTGAAAAATAAATTAGCATTCATGTAAAATAAAAAAATATGCCAAAGAGAAGGAATAAACAAACTTGGAGATGATCGGTCCAAAAAGTGAATATGTCTGCACAAAAGCTTGTGCATGAATATTTATAGTAGTTTAACTGACAGTATTTGAAAAACTGAAAAAGATCAAATGTCAAGCAAATAATGGTCAGGTAAATAAAATCAGATATATCTATACAATAGAATATCACTGGGACATAAAACTGCACGAGCTTTGATGTATACAACAATCACGAACCTCAAACACAGTATATCTAGTATAAGAAGCCAGACAGAAAATTCCACAAGTTGTACAATTTCAGTTAAATGAAATATCCAGAATCAGCAAAATACTTGAAACAGAAAGTAGACTAACAGTTGTGATGCCTGGAGAGGGGAGTGAATGTTACAGAGTGTGAGATTTCTTTCAAGAATGAAATTTCAAGTTGAGAGAGTGGTAGTTGTTGTACAAACTTGTTACTATGCTAAAAACAAGTGGCACTAACTAAAATGATAGCTTTTATAGCATGTGGATTACACACACACAAAAGTTGAATGTTAAAGTTAAATTTGGGCAAGGTTTATGGAAGTGTGGCTGAGTGACATGGCTTCAAGCTTTTTTTTTTGTTGTTGTTTGTTTGTTTGTTTTTCTTTTTTTTTAGATATGTACAATTATCATGTTAATCAAAATTGAAAAAATACAAAAGCAAAACAGAGGAACAATGCCAAATGCTGCCAACTGCTGAAAAACTAAATCATTCATGATAATGGTGGAAATGGAAAGTGGAACAGCCACTCTACCAAGTACTTTGTAGATTTGTCAATTTGTAAATTTGTCAATTTCATTTTTTTTTATCTTTATTGGTACATTAGGTCTCGCTTTGTAGTTCAGGCTGGCCCTGAGCTCAGCCTCCAACTCCCATCACAGCAATCCTCCTGCCTCTGCCTCCCGAGTGCTGGGATGACAGGCATGAGCCACCATGACCGGGACTGTGGTATGTGGTACTGGTTGCTGCTGGGTTGAATCTCCACACCCAGTATGGTATGTGGTTACCGGGGAATGAACCCGGGTCCTTGCGCTTGCGAGACAGGCACCGGAACCACCGAGCTAACTCCCTGGCCCGACATGGCTTCAAGTTTAGAAAGCCCAGTTAAGTCTCGAGGTGGAAATAAGTGCAGTGATAGAGAAATATTAAACTGTAAGACAGGCTCTTGCCTTGCTTCCGTGGTTTTACTCCCCCCTCCCACGGAACTTTTCAAAACATTTTGTGCTATTGGGCAGCAGTTCTCACT
>PVIR01030184.1:6795-20505 GCA_004026965.1 Petromus typicus
CAATCCTCCTGCCTCTGCCTCCCGAGTGCTGGGATTACAGGCGTGAGCCACCATGCCCAGCACTGTGGTATGTGGTACTGGTTGCTGCTGGGTGTGGGTCTCCACACCCAGTATTGTTATGTGGTTACCGGGGAATCGAACCCGGGCCCTTGCGCTTGCAAGACAGGCGCCGGAACCACTGAGCTAACTCCCCGGCCCTAGGGAGGAATATTTTTAAAAAATTAGTGATCAAAGGAGATTTCTTCTACTGTCCTATTATGCAGCTGTACTATTGCAAGGTTCACTGGGATCTAGGACTACTCTCATGGATTGTCAAATATCTTTCTGAGACCAGAGAATAAGAAAGCTTAAATTGGACCTCACTTTCCATAGCTAATCTGGGAGCCTACACAAAAGATATTTGTTACCGAACATGATGGCTCATGCCTGTAATCCCAGCACTCAGGAGGCAGCACAGGAAGATTGCTGTGAGCTTGAGGCTAGCTGGGCGACCTAATGAGTTCAGGGCCAGCCTGAACTACAAAGTGAGACCCTGTCTCAAAAAACAAAACAAAACAAAAAAGACATTTGCTGGAACAGTGTCAGTGATTGAATGTGTTGAGTTTTTACATCTTTTGTTTGATTCAATTTATCCTTGGGTCTGGCTTTGTTGTTGTTGTTGTTTAGGGGTTTTTTGGCCAACATTTTCTGTTTTTCCTATGGTAGCTTTATAAGTGTAATTTCAAGTCAGGGATTGTGATGCCCCCTGCCTGGTCTTTGTAGCTCAGGTCGCTTTTACTATTCTGGTCTCTTCTGGTTCTAAATGAATTTGAGGATTGTTTCCTGTAGTTCCATGAGATATGTTATTGTTATTTTGAGTGGAATTGCATTAAATTTGTATAACAGTTTAGCAAGTGTGACCATTTTAATTATATTGGTTCTGCCTTATCCTAGAAGAAGTTGTTGGATTTGTCACATGCTTTTTCTGCATCTATTGAGATGAACATGTGGTTCCTGTGCTTGATTCTGTTAATGTGGTGTATTACATTTATGGAATTGTATATGTTGAACTATCCCTGCATCCACAGAATGAATCCTGCTAAATCATGGTGTATAATCTTTTGGGTGACTTACTCCAGTCTGTTCACCAATAGCTTATTATGGATGTTTAAAAAAATTTTTTTGAGTCAGGGTCTTGCTTTGTAGTTCAGGCTGGCCCTGAGCTCAGCCTCCAACTCACATCACATGCAGGAATCCTCCTGCATGTGCCTCCCGAATGCTGGGATTACAGGCGTGAGCCACCACGCCCGGCACTGTGGTTTGTGGTACTGATTGTTGCTGGGCGTGCGTCTCCACACCCAGTATTGTATGTGGTTAACCGGGATGGAACCTGGGTCCTTGCGCTTGCAAGACAGGCGCCAGAACCACTGAGCTATATCCCTGGCCCCTCTTATTAAGGATTTTACATCTATGTTCATTAAGAAGATTGGCCTGTAGTTCTCTTTTCTGGTTGAAGTCTTCTTGGTTTTAGTATCAGGGTAATGTTTACTTCCAGGAATGAGTTTGGGCATATTGTTTCCCTTTTAATTTTATTAAAGAGTTGGAGTAGTAGCATTAGAGCCTCTCTAAAGTTCTTATAAAGTTCAGCAGCGAATCCAGCAAGACCTGGGATTTTGTTTGTCTGTCATTGTTTTAATTGCTTCTTCAATGTCATTGACAGATGTTGGGTTATTTAAAATTTTTATATCTTCTTGATGCAGCTTTTGTAATTCATGCATTAAGGAATCTATTTTTTCTCTGTTTTCCATCTTATTAGAAGATAGGTTCTCAATGTAGATATTGATGAACTTCTGGATTTCTGCAGGATTTATTGTGATCTCATCCCTTCATTCCTAATTGCATGGCTTTGAGTCTTTCTTTTGTTTTACAAGGTTAGCTAAGTGTTTTTCTATTTTATTTTATCTTTCAAAGAACTAATTCTGATTCATTGGTTCTTTGTATTATTTTCTTAATCTCAATTGTATTAATTTCTGCCCTGATCTTTATAATTTTCTTCTTCATGCACAGTTTGGGTTTAACTCACTCCTCTCTTTCTAGAAGCTTCAGAATCAACATTAGGTTATTTATTTGATATTATTCTGTTTTGTTTATTTATTTATTTTTTTTGAGACAGGGTTTCACTTTGTAGTTCAGGCTAGTCCTGAACTCAGTCTCGAACTCAGCAATCCTCCTGCCTCTGCCTCCTGAGTGCTGGGATTACAGGCGTGAGCCACCATGCTCAGCATTGTGGTATGTGGTACTGATTGCTGGTGGGTGTGAGCCACCACACCCAATATTGTATGTGGTCACTGGGGATTGAAGCCGGGTCCTTGCACTTGCGAAGCAGGAACCGAACCACTGAGCTAAATCCCTGGCCCCTCATTCTGTTTTTTCTAATGTGAGATTTCACAGCTATAAATTTCCCTCATAGGACTGCTTGCATTGTGCTCCATAAATTCCCACATGTTGTATTTGCATTATTGTTTAGTTGTAGAAGCTGTTCAATTTTTTCTTTAATTTCATCTGTGACCCTTGTTCAGAAGGGTTTTATTTAATTTCCTTGTGTTTATGAGCTTCTTGTGGTTTCTTTTGCCATTCATTTCCCATTTTATTGCACTGTGATCTGATAATTTCAATCTCTTTGCATTTACTTAAGCATGTTCTATGGCCTAGTATGTAGCTTATTTTGGAGAACATCCCATGTACAGCCGAGAAAATGTGTCTTCTGTTGTTGTGGGTGAAACTATTTCTCAAAGGTTTGGTTCAGCTGTGATATTTCTGTGTGGATTTTTGGGCTAGTTGATCTGTCTTTTGTGACAGTGGGGTATTGAGATCCTATACATAATTGTATTAGCCCTTATTTGATTTTTGTACCCACAAATGTTTGTTTTGTATAACTTGGCGTCCTGGTAGTAGGCGTATATACATTTAAGATTGTTATCTTTTCCTCTTGGATTGTTTTCTTAACAAATATGTAGTGACCTTTGTCTCTTCTGATCATTTTTGGCTTGAGAGCCACTTTGTCTGTGAGTAGCTTCTCCTGCGTTTGTCTGGGTTCCTGTCACATGGAACACGTTTTCTATCCTCTGACTTTCTGTCTATGTATTTCATTTTGAGTTAAATATATTTCTTGTATGCAGCATATTGTTCAATCTTATTTCTTGGTCTATTCTCCAATCTGCTGCTTTTGATTGGTGAATTGAGACCATTTACATTGATGGATTTAACTGATACGTATTGACTTCTCCTTATCATAGTATTTTCCTGATGTTGGTTCCCTTCTTTCTCCTCTGTTTAACTGCTTACCTTGTCTGGTGGATTCATTCTAGTGAGATTTATGGAATTAGTGTCTTTGTCTATCTAGAATATCTTCAGAACTTTTATGAGTGCAGATTTGGTGGTTATGAATTTCTTCATGTATTTTTTTTAATCATGAAAGTATCTTGGTTCCTCATTGATTTTGAAAGATAATTTGGGGGGAGGTATGTCAATGTGGGATGGAAGTTACTTTCTTTTAGGGCTTGAAATACTTTACTCCAATTCCTCCTGGACTTATAGGTTTGGGTTGACAAGTCTACTGTGATTCTGATGGGCCTTCCTTTATAGGTGATTTATTTCTTTTTCTCTAACAGATTTTAATATTCTATTCTTGAATTTCTGGAATCTTGAATATTATGTCTTGGTGTAGTTTTTTCTAATCGTGGCTAATTGGAGTTCTGTATACCTCATCTATTTGTATGTCAAGCTCTTTTTGTGTGCTGAGTAGTTTTCTGCCATTACTGCTGTCAACACACTATGTCTTTTTTACTATTTTCTGATTTTTTGTTGATTCCTGTAAATCTTATGTTATTATTCTTTGCATCTTCTAGCAGCTATTAGATTAATTTTTCATGATTTCTTGCTATTTTTAAGAAGTCTTCGGGGCTGGGGAGTTAGCTGAGTGGTTCCGGCACCTGTCTTACAAGTACAAGGATGTGGGTTCGATCCCCGGTAACCACATACCATACTGGGCGTGGAGACTCATGCCCAGCAGCAACCAGTACCACATACCACAGTGCCGGGCGTGGTGACTCATGCCTGTAATCCCAGCACTCGGGAGGCAGAGGCAGGAGGATTGCTGTGATGTGAGTTTGAGGCTGAGCTCAGGGCCAGCCTGAACTACAAAGCAAGACCCTAACTCAAAAAAAAAGAAGTCTTCCATTTGATGATCACTAACTGCAAGCCTGTTTTCTAGATCCATTCTCACATTGGTTGATTCTGCTATGTATACTTTCGAAAGAATTTTCACTTACTATTTTTTTATTTATATTTTTTGGCTTTTTTGAGATAGGGTTTTATTATGTAGTTAAGGGACCTTGAACTCACAGTGATCCTCCTGCCTCAGCCTCCCAAATAGTGAGATTAGGGTGTGCCACTACATCTAGTGCCTCAATAGACTTTTTTTTTTTTTTTTGAGACAGGGTGTTGCTTCGTAGTTCAGGCTGGCCCTGAGCTCAGCCTCGAACTCACATCACAGCAATCCTCCTGCCTCTGCCTCCCGAGTGCTGGGATTACAGGCATGAGCCACCACGCCTGGCACTGTGGTGTATGGTAATGATTGCTGCTGGGGTGAGTCTCCACACCCAGTATTCTTATGTGGTTACCGGGGATCAAACTCGGGTCCTTGTGCTTGCAAGACAGGTGCCGGAACCACTGAGCTATATCCCCGGCCCCTCAATAGACTTTTTAATCTCTTGGATATCTGTTTGACTATGTTTTGTAGAATCCAGTTCTTCTGTATTTGGAACATTCATGGTTCCTAAACTCCTCTATTTTAAAAATCTGTTTGTACTCTAGATTCACTAACCATGTCCTTCATTATAGTCACCATCTCTTTAGTTATCTGTGAAATTATCTCCGATTATTATTTCTACATTATTCCTAGAGTCTCATTTATCTGCTTTGTTACATTTGATTACATCTACCATTGCAGAAAGTTTAGCTGAGTGGCTGTTGATTTCTTCTCCTCAGTTCTCCCTGGATTTGTCTTTGGTGAGTGGAGGTCTGGGGCTGCATCTTGCTTTCATGTTTTCTCATTTTCTGTCTTTTAACATTTATTTTCTGCATTGATATTTGTAAAATATTTATGGTAGGTAGCTTTGTTACTACAATTGAGACCTCCTTAGGAAATGACTACTTTTCAGAGATGTCCTAGATATAGCTGGCTTTTTGCTTTGAGTCTTCCCAAGATCTTGCTTCCTCAGTTTATCAGGGATGAGAAGTTGCTGTCTATTTGTCCTATACTTAGTTTCTTTGGTGTTGGACTAATACTCTTTATGAGCCACAGACTTATTGGAAATGTAATAGTAAATGGAAAACACCGAAAGCACCCAATACTTGGAGGCAGAAAGCAAAGTTTATTTATGTTGACAGGCCTGGTCTGGATAGCCTGGTCAGACTACTAGGTAAACTGTCTTTTGTTCTTCTACATTTTATGTAGGTTTTGCAAGCAGGAAAATTAAATACAGGAGCACAGAGAAAGCAGTTTGTTATATATTATATCATTATTACTGACTGGTTACAGCAAGTTCAAACTCAGGGGAAATATATATCAAGTTAGGGTAAGGTGAGCTAGACACATATTTGGAATGTTGCATGGGTTCAGGGTAGGGTCGGCCAAGAGAGAACAGATAAGGAAGATTGGTACCTGGGGTGGGTAACAGTTCAGTGCCAGGTCAGCCAAGGAGGAATTTGCTTGGGCTAAAAAATAAAATTGCTCATGGCCAAATTGTCCTAGACTGGTGTCCCATCTGTTTGTTAGTCATTTTATATTTCTGTCCAGCAGCAGCAGGTCACAGTGGCACTGGCAGACAGCGTCGAAGTTGAAGACCTCGTTCTGGTCCTCTGTGAGACTAGGGTTATTTCAGAAATGCACAGGCTGAATTCCAGAATAGGGCTCAATCCCTGGGAAGATAGGGAGTGTTAAAGATTAATATTAAAATATTTCTTTCGCAATGTAACAGGTTAGATAGAGAACTATGTTCCTGACAGGGAAAGCAAGAAAATATGTGTTTACAGTAATCATTCCTACAGACTACAGAAGTTTGGAGTAATTTACTCCAATGTCAGATTAGCCCATAGCACAATTTCCTTTTCAGTATACAAAGAAGAACAACTGACAGCAAGTGTGTCATCTTTTGTAGTACAATCAATAGTAATGATAGCATCAAAGATAGTCTAGAAAATGACGAACTGTGATAACTATTAATTTGCCACCTTAAAGCTTGGGTATAAGATATATAGTTATATAACAAATTCTAAAACAAATTGGAAAATTATGTACAGTAAATATCCCCTCAATAGATCAATTTGACCCACAGAGGAGAAAAATCTAAAAGAGATAGGAGGGGAAAATAGAGAAATAAAAGAAGAGAAAGAGATTAGAAGCAAGGTTGAAAAACCAATGTTGAAGTTGGGAAACTGGTGAAAAAGATAGAGGGAAAGAAATAAGGAAAAGACCAAAAGAAGAACTAAACAACCCCCCCAAAAAACCCTTAAAACAATGTTCACATTCATAAAAAAAACAAAAATCAAGGAAGAAAAAACAAAAGCAAAGAGGAAAATAAAAAAGATTTCTTGCAGATTTTCAAACCTGTGATTAACTTCTAGGACCCACAGTTTTGCGGTAGTGTCCAAATCTGGGTGTGTCTTCACTGTTCTTGGCAGACAAAGGAGGCAGACTGAGCCCAGATCAGTCCAGGGTGATCCCTGCAAGCCTGCAGTAGGGTTAGGGCGGGTCCTGGATAATTCATTCAAGCAGTAGGAATAGGGCAGGGTGCTGATTCTGTGCCTATAACTCCAGGGACGTTCAGGCTGATTCTGGCCTCTGTTGTGGGGTTGAGGCCTGAGATGTTCAGCCTACGACACTCTGGGTGTTTCTTGACAGCCTGACCTGGGCTCCTGACCCTGGATGTTCCCACTGTTGTGCCTCACCTAGTCACTGGGAGCCCTTTGAGGGAGCCAAACTGTGGCTGCTCTGAATCCTGGGTTCAGTGGGCCTCTCCCCAAAGTGGTGTCTGGCCAAGCTCCCCCTACACGAGACACTTGAACTGCAGTTCTTCACCAGTTATTATAGTTCACAGCATCCACTACTCTGTTCCACTGGTACATTTCTCTGTGGAGGCCTCGGGGGTAACATGCCTTCACTGTGTCTGTAGATTCAAGCCTCCTCTCTCACACCACGAGCCTGGAGTCAGGGAGAAAGTGGAGCCTGCCACCTTCTTTGCCCTACGCTCTGTCTCTTCACTTTCCCTGTAGTCTCCAGTTTCCCTTTCTGATCTTCCCGTGTCCCAGGGATCCACCTCCCTCTTTTCTTTTCTCCCCGAAGTTGTTATACTGCACTGTTGAGATTCTGAATCTCTGAGAGGCTGACCTTCTGTTGCTTGCCTGACTGCCATCTTCCTAGAAGCTGCTGTGTTTTAATCACATGCATGATGTGCAGTCCCTATTTATGAATTAATGAAGTTCAAGTGGGGACAAGGTTATGTAGGTCAAGCTCCTGGATTAGCACACCTGTGTTCTAGCCTGATCCCACTCTTTTCTTTAAGGTATTTATGTTACCTGGCTAAGGAAGCTTTGTTTTATCTTGCCTCTCATGAGTGGGAGGCTAGAAGCATTCCAGTATGAGTGCATGAGTGCTGCTGTGGGAGTGAGCCTCACCGCCGGGCACTGATTCTCGGTGTTCCCTCATCTGCTTAGTGGGAATCTGGCATGTTACCCTCGAGGCCTCCACAGAGAAATGGTGGATTAAATAAAGGGCATCTGAAGAACTCAAATTGCTGAAGAATGAGGCTCAAGTCCCATTGAAAAAACCGTTTGCAAGTCTACATTGCCCCCAGGTGGCCATGCTTGAGCTCCGCTCTGCACTTGGTATGAGGGAAGACTGAAATGTGTATGTCTCTTCCAGCTGGAGCTCTTTGGAGACCAAGTAGTAAGCAGACAGGAGAAGAACTCAAGACCTATAACCACCAAGTTGGGCACTGAGATGCTTAAGGAATGTCATTTCATTGTGTCACTATCAAATTGTTGGTCTAAACTGAAAATAGATTCAGAGAAATAGATTTAGTTCACTAGCTAAAATGCTCAGGGAGTTAAGAGAATACATGGTAACTGAGATTTAGGTAAAGTAATTTTCACTTTTATAATTAAAGATATTTTAAAATTTTTATATTTATTTTTATTAATTTTTTAAAAATAGAAATCTTCATTGGTACATTACATAAACACATCATGATTGCACTCCACAGTGAGAATTTGTACCAGTATATGACACAATTTAATTTTAATTTTTCCCACAGCCCTACCCACCCTACCACCCCCACCTCCTAATACATAAACTGTTTCCTTTCTTTTTTGTTATAATCTCATTATTTTTGCCCCTTCACCCTATTTAGCTTTGAGTATTTTCTATTTCACAATATATAATATACAATTCTAGAACTCATTTACATCTTTATTTTCTCATACCAGAGAAAAGATGCAATATTTACCTATCTGTGACCTATTTATTTCACTTATGAGGATATCCCCAAGGTATGTCCATTTAAGTATGAATGATTCAAACTTACCATTTTTATGGCAGAGTAATACTCCATTGTGCAGAAGAACCACAGCTTTCTTATCCAGTCTCCAGTTGATGGACATTTGGGTTGTTTCCAAGATGTAGCAATCACAAACTGAGCTGCTATAAACATGGGTGCACATATGTCACTGTGATATAAGTCTTTTAATTTTTTTGTGTATATATGTAGCAGAGCGATGACTGAGTCAAATGGGACCTCCAATCCTAGCTTTTTGAGGAATCTCCAAACTGATCTCCACAGGGGTACAGTCCCACCAACAGTGGAGAGGGGTTCCTTCTTCTCTGCAGCCTCACCACCATTTGTTGCTGGCTAATTCTGAAATGGCAGCCATTCTTTGTGGAGTGAGATGAAATCTCAGTATTGTTTTCAACTGCATCTCTCGAATAACTAATGGTGGCGAGCATTTCTTCATATACTTCTTAGCTGCTCTTATTTCTTCTCTGAAAAGTGTCTGCTCATTTTAGATGCCCATTTTTTAATTAGGTCTTTAAATTTGGGTGGGCTGATTTTTTAAAGCTCTTTATATATTCTAGATAGTAATCCCTTGTCTGAGGAACAGCTGGTAAAGATTTTTTTCCCACATTGTTGGTTGCCTTTTTGCTCTGTTGGTGGTTTCCTTTCCTGTGTAGAAGCTTTTTAAAAGAAAGAGGTCCCATTTGATGTTTTTTTTCAGCCCATTCCTGTGCAATAGAGGTTTTGTTCAAGAAGTCTTTCCCTAAGCCAATGTCTTCAGAGTTTTACCTAACCTTTTTGCAGCAGGTTTAGTGTCTGTTTTAATATTTAGGTCTCTTATCCACTTTGATTTTAGCTTGGTACATGGTGAAAGAGCTAGGTCTAGCTGTAGTCTTTGGCAAGTTAAAGCCCAGTTTTTCCAGCACCATTTGTTAAAGAGGCTATCTTTCCTCCATTGAGGATTTTTGGCTCCTTTGTCAAAGATGAGGTGCTCAGTGTATCTGGAGTAGTTTCTGGATCTTCTAGTCTACTCCATTAATCCTCAGGTCTGTTACTTTGCCAGTACCATGCAGTTTTTATCACGGTGGCTTTATAGTATAGTTTCAGGTCCAGAGTTGTAATACCCCCCCACTATGTCCCTGTTGCTTAGAATTGCTTTTGCTAGTCTAGGTCTTTTGTGGTTCCAGGTGAAAGTTTGGATTTTTTTCTCTAGATCTGTGAAATATGCTGTTGGAATTTCAATAGGGATTGCCTTGAATCTGTATAGCAGTTTGAGGAGTATAGCCATTTTGATGATATTGGTTCTGCCTACCCAGGAGCAAGGTATGTCTTTCCATTTTTTGATACCATCTTCTATCTCCTTTTTTAGAGTGCTATAGTTTTCAGAGTAGAGATCTTTCACCTCCTTTGTTATATTGATTCCTAGATTTGTTTGGTGGGGGGGATATTTTTATGAAAGGAACTGACTCCCCAGTTTCTTTCTCAGTGGGCCTACTGTTTGTGTATACAAAGGCTATTGATTTTTGAATGTTGACCTTGTATCCAGCTATGCAACCAAATTGGCAATTAGGTCCAGCAGTTTTTTAAACTGAGTTTTTAGGATCCTCTAGATAGAGTATCATGTCATCAGCAAATAATGACAATTTAACTTCTTCTTTTCCTATCTTTGTTCCTTTTATTTCTTTCTTTTGCCTAATTTCTATGGATAATATTTCAAGAACTATAGGGCCGGGGAGTTAGCTCAGTGGTTCCGGTGCCTGTCTTGCAAGCGCAAGGACCCGGGTTCGATCCCCGGTAACCACATACCATACTGGGCATGGAGACTCACGCCCAGCAGCAACCAGTACCACATACCACAGTGCCGGGCGTGGTGGCTCACACCTGTAATCCCAGCACTCAGGAGGCAGAGGCAGGAGGATTGCTGTGATGTGAGTTTGAGGCTGAGCTCAGGGCCAGCCTGAACCACCAAAGCGAGACCCTGTCACAAAAAACCTAAAAATAAATAAATAAATAAATAAATAATTAAAAAGAACTATGTTAGACAGAAGTGGTGAGAGAGGGTATCTTGTCTTGTTCCTGATCTTAGTGTGAAAGGTTTCAATTTTTGACTATTTAGTATGATACTAGCTGATGGTTTCTCGTAGATAGCTTTTATTAGTTTGAGATAGAGACCATCTATTCTGAACTTCTGTAGGGTTTTGAACATAAATGGGTGTTGTATTTTGTCAAACACTTCTTCTGCATCAATTGAGATGACCATATGGTTTGTGTCCTTGAGTCTGTTAATATAGTGTATAACATTTATTGAACCATCCTTGCATATCTGGGATGAATCCAACTTGGTCAGGGTGTATAATATTTTTGATAATTCTCTGTATTCTGTTTGCCAAGATCTTATTGAGGAGTTTTGCATCGATGTTCATTAGAGATATTGGCCTGTAGTTCTCTTTTTTGGTTGGGTCTTTCTCTGCTTTTGGAATCAGGGTAATGGTTGCTTCCAGGAATGAGTTTGGGAGTACTGCTTCCCTTTAAATTTCATTAAAGAGTTTAAGAAGTAGAGGCACTAACTCTTCTTTAAAAGTTTTACAGAATTCAGCAGTAAAACCATCAGGTCCAGGGCTTTTCTTTGTTGGCAAGTTTTTAATTACATTTTCAGTTTCACAGATTGATATTGGGATATTTAACATTTCTATATCTTCTTTATTCAGCTTTGGAAGTTCATATGTGTCTAGAAATCTATCCATTTCTTCTACATTTTCCATTTTATTGAGGTATACATTTTCAAAATAGGTGTTTATTATCCTCTGGACTTCCTCTGGGTTGGTAGTAATTTCTCTGTTCTCATTCCTAATAGCATAGATATGAGCTTTTTCCTTCCTTTGTTTAATAAAGTTGGCTAAGGGTCTATCAATTTTGCTTATCCTTTCAAAGAAACAACTCTTCAATTCATTGATTTTTTTGTACCGTTCTCTTAGTTTCTATTGCATTAATATCTGCCCTGATCCTTATAATTTCTTGCCTAGTGTGATATTTGGGTTTGTCATGCTCCTCTCTTTCTAGTCACTTGAGGTTCAGCATTAAGTTGTTTATTTGAGATTGCTCTGTTTTCTGGATGTAGGCCTTCACTGCTATGAATTTTCCTCATAGGGCTGCTTTCATTGTGTCCCATAAATTTCTATATGTTGTATTGGAGTTATTGTTTAGTTGTAAGAACTATTCAATTTCTTCTGTAATTTCTTCTGTGACCCATTGGTTGGTCAGCAGAATGTTGCTCAGTTTCCATGTGTTTGTGAGGATCCTGGGATTTCTTTTCCTATTCAGCTCCAATTTTAGGGCACTGTGGTCCAACAGAATATAAGGGATAACTTCAGTCCCTTTGCACTTACTTATACCTGTTCTATGAACCAGCACATGGTCTATTTTGGAGAATGATCCATGAGCAGCTGAGAATAATGTAAATTCTGACTTTGTGGGGTGAAATACTCTGTAGGCATCTATTAAGTCCATTTGCTGAAGAGTCTGGTTTAGCATTTCTGTTAGCTTATTGAAATAAGCCATACCAACAATAGTCCTAGAGAAGTTATGTAGATGAGGATTCCTTGGGGCAAGGCAGGTGTCAGCAATAGTCCTTGAGAAGGGGGAGATCCAGTGTAGTTCTGCCCTGAAGCATCACAGCAGAATAAGCATTTCCTTATTCACTTTTTGTCCAGTCAATCTGTCTCTTTGTGACAGTGGGGTATTGAGGTCCCCTACTATTATTGTATCGGAGTTTATCTGGTTTTCCATGTCCATTAATGTTTGTTTATATAGTTGGGTGCATTAGAATTTGGTGCATAGATATTTAAGATTATTATTTCTTTCTCTTGGATTTTTCGCTGTACTAAAAGATAATGTCCATCTTTATCTTTCTCTATCAGTTTTGGCTTGAAGTCTATACTGTCTGCAAATAAGATCCCCACTCCTGCTTTCTTACTGTTTCCTGTTGCGTGGAGTATTGTTTTCCATCCCTTTACTTTTAGTCCATGGGTTTCTTTCTGAATTAGGTGTGTTTCTTGTATGCAGCAGATTGTAGGATCTTGCTTCTTGATCCATTCTGCCAGTCTGTATCTCTTAATTGGTGCATTGAGTCCATTGACATTAATGGTTATGACTGACATAGGCACATTTTGTGCTGCCATGTTTTCCTGTTCTTGGCTCTGTTATTCTACTTTTGCCCTTTTCCCATCAGTTTCTTGTTTGGCCCCCATGGGTTGACTTGGTTAAGTCTCATGAATTTGTAACTTTCCTTATTTTTCTCCAAGATATTCTTTAGAATGTTTCATATTTGTGAAGTTTTTCAGGTGTTCTTTGTCATGGAAGTATCTTATTTCCCCATCAATTTTGAAGGATAGTTTTGCAGGATACATCAGTCTGGGTTAGAAGTTTTTTTTTAGGGTTTGAAACACTTTACTCCAGGCTCTTCTTGCATTGAGTGTTGGAGTTGAAAAGTATGCTGTGATCCTGATGGACTTCCCTTGGAATGTAACTTTTCTTTTCTCTGGCTGCTTTTAGTATTTCATTCTTTTTTTGGATATCTGGAACTTTCATAATTATATGCCTAGGTATAGTAAACAGGGGAAGGGAACGTAACTAGAACTTCAAGTTCTAGTCTCCTGTGAGTTCACGGCACACAGCGAAATAATTAATAATTAAGCAGAAATGAGACTTAGAGAAAACTGAGGTTGGGTCTGATCCATGCTGCTCTGGGAGGCAAAGACTCCAGGCCCCCGCTTGTCACACCTTTTATTATCTACATTCTAAAATACCCGGAAAGGCAGGGCCATACCAACAATAGTCCTAGAGAAGTTATGTAGATGAGGATTCCTCGGGGCAAGGCAGGTGTCAGCAATAGTCCTTGAGAAGGGGGAGATCCAGTGTAGTTCTGCCCTGAAGCATCACAGCATGTGGGACCATTAAGTCCCTGTTGCTACCAGAGATGAAGACAAAAGTCAAGTCTAAAGTCTGTCTGCAGGCAGGAAGTCCTGGTCAATTTTGACCTTGCAATACCCAAACAGGGTGGTTCCCAACACCTAGGTATAGATTTTTTCATGTCATGGGCGTGTGGAGTTCTGTTTGCTTC
>PVIR01030185.1:0-20499 GCA_004026965.1 Petromus typicus
CTGGCCCTGAGCTCAGCCTCAAACTCACCTCACAGCAATCCTCCTGCCTCTGCCTCCCGAGTGCTGGGATTACAGGCGTGAGCCACCACGCCCGGCACTGTGGTATGTGGTACTGGTTGCTGCTGGGTGTGGGTCTCCACACCCAGTATTGTTATGTGGTTACCGGGGAATCGAACCCGGGTCCTTGCGCTTGCGAGACGGGCGCTGGAACCACTGAGCTAACTCCCTGGCCCTGGACATGCAAATTTTGAGATGCATAACAGATATTTCAGTGGCGTTACTGAACTGGCAATTGAATATAAGTATCAGAAGCTCAAGAGAGATGACCGGGCCAAAAATCCTGCTTTGAGGTCATTAGCATAAAGATGACTTTTGAAGCCAGAGGACTGAACAAATAACATTTTCAAAGGGTAGGTACATAATAGATGAAATTATGGAGCACTGCAATAGTTAGAGGTTAGGGAAATCAGAAAGAGCTAGCGAAGGATATTAAGAAAATGTGGTTAGTGAGATGGAAAGAAAACTAGGAGTATTTGGGATGGTAGACAATAATGAAGATAATTGGTCTTTTCAAGGAGAAGGGCTCTTAACTGTGTTAAAGGCTAGTGATAGGTCAAGAGAGATGAGTTCTGAGAAGTGACCATTCAATTTAGCAGCGAAAGGGTCATTTGTTACCTGCACAACCAAACTTTGAGTTGGGATGGGGATCAAAGCCTGGTTGGGAAAAGACTGAAAGACTGGGAAAAGAAATGGAAACAAAAAAAATACTTTTCCAAAAATTTATTGCTATGAAATGGAGCAGTACCTGGAGGGGTGTGGGGTTCAGGAAAGATTTAAATATTTTTATTTTGTAGGATGTTTTTGGGTGTGAGTCAGTATAAGTGGGGAAATTGGTGATAAAAAGGAGGGTCGAATGGCTGAAGAAATGTTATTGATTAAAAGAGAGGTGGGATCCAGCATTGAAATGGAGGGCTTCACTTTTAATCTGAGCAAGGACAGCACAGCCATTGTATCAGAAGAGAAGGTAGAGTATTACAGGAACAGAAGCAGGTCAGTGGACAGAAAGGTAGGGAGAGTCTGGGGGAATTTTCTTTTTCTTTTTTTTTTTTTTTTTTTGAGACAGGGTCTCACTTTGTAGTTCAGGCTGGCCCTGAGCTCAGCCTCAAACTCACATCACAATCCTCCTGCCTCTGCCTTCCGAGTGCTGGGATTACAGGCATGAGCCACCACATCCGGCACTGTGGTATGTGGTGCTGATTGCTGCTGGGTGTGAGTCTCCACGCCCAGTATGGTATGTGGTTACCGGGGATCGTATCCGGGCCCTTGTGCTTGCAAGACAGGCGCCGGAACCACTGGGCTAACTCCCTGGCCTAGGAATTTTCTTGAAATTGTTTCTGTGTTTTCCATGAAGAAGGAAATAGAAACTTTAGTTGAGGATAGGAAGAGGGAAATACTGAGATCTGAAGAGGGAGGAAAAGCTTTTAAAAAGGTGTGTAGGGCCGGGGATTTAGCTCAGTGGTTCTGGT
Source organism: Petromus typicus (assembly GCA_004026965.1). NCBI lineage: Eukaryota > Metazoa > Chordata > Mammalia > Rodentia > Petromuridae > Petromus > Petromus typicus. The sequence goes on from PVIR01030185.1 coordinate 1,527, forward strand.
GCCTGCCTTGCAAGTGCAAGGATCAGGATTTGATCCTGGTAACCACATACCACAATGCCAGGTGTGGTAGCTCACATCTGTAATCCCAGCACTCGGGAGGCAGAGGCAGGAGGATTGCTATGAGTTCAAGGTTGAGCTCACGGCCAGCCTGAACTACAAAAGTGAGACCCTGGCTCAAAAAACCTCCCAAACAAAACACAAAACCAAAAACAAACAAAAAAAGGTGTGTAGTAGAAAAGTGATAAAGAGAGATAAAGAAAATATTGCATTACTAAGACCTGGGTGAAGTAATAATGAATTTAGAGTCAGATTTTTATTAAGAACTGGCTTGAGGTTGTAATGAATTTAGAGTCAGACTGGTCATTATCATTGTGAAATTTCCCCTTGGCTATATACAAGTTGCATCGATGCAGGTCTGGACTGAGCAGAGGACTGGACCTATCAAGGTCTGGGGTTTTCCTAAGCAATTATGATGGTGAGAGAAAGGAGCAATAAAGTTGATGATGGATGCAGAGGAGTGATTGGGAATGGTCCATGAAGTTTGTGATGGGTGAGTAGGAGAGACAGACTGTAGTGTTAGAGGTGAGGGTCAGTGAAAGGGTGACAGGTCCTGTGGGCTGACATATCAGTGGGATAGAAGGGCTATCAGAAGAGTAGGTGCTTCATGAGTAAATCAGAAAGACAACAAGTTATAGCTGGAGAGTAGAATGATTAAAATTAAGATAATGGAAGAATGCTGTTACTGATCATAACAAAAATCTTGAATATGGCTATGGGAGTATGTGATTGAGGTCAGACAACAAGTTCAGTGCTTGGCATGCAGGAGTCAGTCAGTGTATATTTAGCTCTTTTCTATTCCTCTACTGCTATTCAATTGGAGCCCCACAAGTCAGGGTCACTTCTGTCACTCTGTCTCTGTTTCTCTGTCTCTTAATGAGCCAAACAATGCAATGGCACTTTGGAAATCCTTGACTTATACCCTTTGTTTCAGATTAATAATGTGTACTTCACTTCTAATCAATTGTGGCACCACAAATTTTTGGTCCTGATACCACTTCTCCGACATACATTGCTGTTACTGCTGATTGATCTGAACATATTTTGTCTTGAATGTGGCCTCAGAATTTTTCTCAACACAGCGTTCAGATCCCTACTACCAGCCAGGAGTTTCTCCGTGTATATGATTAAGCCTATTTGTCATCTTTGAGCTGCTGATAAGGTCACTTAGAAATCATTTCAGTTTATTGATTTGGTGAAACTAAATTCTTTCTAAATAAAGGTCTTGAACCATATTTAATTTCCCTTCATGGGAATAAATGTTTTCTTAGGTGGGAAAGGAAAACAGCTTTCGATTTTGAGTAATGATGTTGCAGATGCCTGCTTTGCGCAATGCTGTGCCTTCTCTAGGACAGCCCCATGGAAGAACGCTCTCTCTTTCTTCAGATTAGCCTAATAAAAAGAAAATGGTAGGAAATTAGTTTCTCCAGGATACTTTTATACCAGATCATTATTATTAGTTAGAGTTTGTCCTAAAGAGTGGCTCTAATTTGAAATGTTAGGTTTTGAGTGTGTATTTTAAATCTTTAAATTATAACCATTCAGATAATTGTATTGGATTATTTTAGTTTTTATCAGAGAAAGCAAAATGAGTAATGCCTTAAAAACGATTTGTGTTTCAGAGTAACTTTGGATTCTAAATGACTAAAAACATGAACTGTGTCTGAGTCACTTTGCCTTAACTATATTTTGGGGGTTGTTTGATTTATTTGATGCCTGCAGCAGAATGCATTTGTGCCCTAATGACAACTCATTCTTCCCCTGCTTTCACGGGGGTGGAGCACTTTGGAGATGCTCCAAAGTGTAATTATTTTTTGTTCATCAGTCAAAAGGAATAGAATGAGAGAAAAAGCATTAACTTCTTTTTTCTCAATTTAAATTTCAACAATCTCAAAAGATGACTGCTCCTTAGCAAAGAATGTCAGTAGAGTTTATTTGATTGAAAAATTATTGGAATAATTATTTTGAAGTTATCTTTGCTAAAGGTTCAATTAAATCTTATTTAATGAGTGAGGAATAGTGCTAAGTACTGTGGAGATTATAAAAAAGTATTCTTTACAGTTCCAGCATTCACTGTTTTATAGTCTAAGAAACTGTGTACAAAAAAAGCAACAGACATGCAAACCTGTAAGTGTCCAATATTATCTATGCAGTACTGATGGTAAGAAGTACAGGACTTCTAAAGATAAAGCTCTTAATGACTTGAGTAGGCAGAGGCTGTATATTTAGCAATGAAGACTTGGAACCGGAAGCCCTGGGGTTACATCCCTGTCCTCACTCCTAAGACCTGTGAGAACTCACACATTGTTGTCTGGTCTCTCTGGGCTTTTTTTCTACTTTGTTTAAAAAGGGACAGTAGAAATTCTTATCCCATAAAGCAACTACAAGGATTAAATGAATTAATACAGATATCCCACTGTGTATTAACTCAGTTACTAGTGCCTGACACTAGGAAAGCAGTCAATAAACCTTAACTGTTGTTAGGGAGTACTACTTTCTAGAGTTTTTTTTTTAATATTAATTTCATTTTTAAAAATTCATAAAATGAATTTTCATTCAGTAATTTTGAGGAAATCATAGTTCATTGGTCTCCATTCCTTTTCATCTTTTTAGATTTTCTTTATCAACTTGCTTCTTTCTCTGGATTTGGTCTCTGTTTATAACTTTCACTGATGAGACTGGATTTGGTCTCTGTTTCTCTATAACTTTCACTGATATCTGTCTTTCTGTCTCCATCTGATATTTAGTGCTTTGTAAGAAATCAGCCAAGACTCAATGACTATCTATCCAGTTGGTTTTTGTGTCTCTGGCAATAACGGAACTCACTGAAAATGTTCCTGAATGGGCTAGAATGTTCTCTTGGCCCGTCGCTCAGCTGGCTGCTCCTACCACTGTCTCCTTGCTCTTCTCTGTAGCCTTTTAGGGCCCTGGAGTAGGCCAGTCAGCAAAGACAGCTTATTCTTGTGTTTTTTTTTTTTTTTGGAGAAATTTGTACAAATACTTACAAATACAATTTGGGTTTCAAAGGTTCATTGTGTGAATATATCAGCAGTGATGTTCTTTAAGTGGAGGAGATCTAGCCTAACCTCCAGAGTGATACCTAGCTAGGAGTTTCTTTAAATATTTTTCTTCTTGTATATATAATTTTCCACACTGCTTTTTCACCTGTATCACTCCTTATTAGTAAAGATAACCCTTAGATTTAGTTTGAATTGGTTGTGTGATGCTGTATCGTGTTAGGGTTCCAGAATAGTGTCATGTCCTTATTGCTGGTTATTTGAATTGATACTGAGTTTTTTACTTTAATGATGTCTGCAATGACAGTCTTATGAATACATCTTTGTCCGAATAACAGATTATTAATTAGACTTCTAAAAGCAGAATTACTAGGGTAGAGATTGTGAAGATTTTCGAAGGCTTTGATGCATATTGACCATGATTTTCCAGAAAGTTGAACAAGTCTGTAGTTCCTTACTAGCTCAAGGTAGTGTCTGCTCTGCTCACCTCGCTTTGTCAGCAGTTGTTAATTTGATAGGTAAAAATGGTGTCTCCTCATTAGTTTAAGTGATACATTTTATCTTTAAGTGAGACTAAGCATTGAAAAATTCTCTAATAAAATAAATTTTTGAAGTCCATACCATGATGTTGCGTATCAACCTTTAAAAAGTTTTATATTGTTAAAATTTTAATTTAAAGGTGTTTTCAGCTTGACATATATATGTAAATTGATTAATGGCATTCTAAAAATTCAAAGTGTATAATGTGATGACTTTATATATTTATAATTATTTTCAAAACTAGTTTGCTTTGGGGGAGGCTAAGGAGGAGGGTTAGTGGTAAGAGCACTTGCCTATTACACATAAGGCTCTAGGTTTGATCTCTAGCATTAAGAAAGTTTTTGGTTGTTATTGTTTTTTGAGACTGGTATTACAGGTGTGAGCTACCACGCCTGGCACTGTGGTATGTGGTACTAATTGCTGCTGGGTGTGAGTCTCCACACCCAGTATTGTATGTGATTACCAGGGATTGAACTCAGGTCCTTGCGCTTGCAAGACAGGCGCCAGAACCACTGAGCTAAATCCCCGGCCCCACTAAGAAAGTTTTTAGAAAAACATTTTGACTTATTTTGAAAGCCTACAAAATCAACAGCTTTGACTTCATCTTTTCTCCATCTCCTGATGTCAACCCTGGCTAAACATTGACTGGTTTCTATTGCTCCTACACTTGCAAATGTAACAACCTATACACAGATCAAAGGGAACAGCTTGGAGAACTTTCTGACTGTTGACTTTTTCCCTATTTAATGTGATCTGGTAGTATGTAAAGTACCTTTGAAAGTTGGTTCTTTGAATCTTTGAGGAATAACTCACCTCTTGTAGGTTCAGCTACATTTTCCCAAACTTCATGTTCTCAGCCTGAAAATTTCGGTTTAAACCTCGCATCCCAATGAGTCAGGAAATGACTTCATTTCTTACCGAACTGCTTTTCTCTCTAATGGGAAGCCCTGAAATAGATGTGCTTTGCATCCCGGCTGCAGCCTTTGCTGTCATTTAGAGGAGCTATTGCTCTATCAGAACTCACACTAAAACCTATTATTCCAGGGAGACAATTTTTTTTTTTTATAAAGAAGTGATTTGTTATTTTAAGACTTGGCAAACAAGCATTTGAAGGGAAAAAGTTCATTTGGAGAGATGGCAATAATTCTCAATGAGGTGTTCTTCTACTTTACTTTGTTCTGTTTTACAGGAAAGGGCCAGGATGTGGCATGAGTTAAAATTCTGTGAAACTCACTTAATAGGCTTAGCCAGCTTTTGCTCATTGCCCTTGAAAATACATGTCTTGTCTTTTCTACCCTTGCATGTGATGCTCCTTCTGTTGCTTACGTGGGGCACAGTTGGAAGAAATACCTAACAAAGAAGCACAAATGCCTGTGACCATAATCAGAAATTAGAAAGTGACATGTGACAAAATAATGTGTCTGAAGTTTTCTGGAGCCAGGCTATGTCTCCTCCAGCCATTGCCTGTGCTGACTTATCATTTATTCAGAGTCTCATTGGAAGCAATTACAGACATTTTAGAATAGGCAGTGAAAATAACAAGTCATTTAGACCAGCAATTATACATTATATGTTGTTGTCCTTTCTATTAGAAGATGACACTATTGATGCTACAACCTCCCCATGTTAAAAGAAATGTGGCTGAAAGACTGAAGGGTGACTGTCAGCTTCTTGCCCCACCCGGATCACACGAGCTGCCTGTCATTTCGCTGTGAACTGCAGAGGCAGCTTGGGAGAGAGTGTCCAGGCTTTTCTTCTCCACCTCCTGGCCTAACGGTCAGGGCCTAATTAGGCAGGATGAACAGGCGAAGGACATATTCCCAGTGTCCGCTCATGTGGGAGATGGGTTAGAGGTCCTCGTGAGGGTCACGGGATCCTGGGCGATTCTGGTTCTTTGACCTGCTGGTGGTGCACTTAGCTCAGCAGGCATTTCCCTTGGGGGTGACAAAACACGGATGCTTTTTCACTGAGCTCAGTGTCCTTCAGAACTTCAAATCACTCTGTGTCTTAGTGGAGACTATGAAGACAGAGGATTTATTTGTCAAATTCATATTTCTGGAACGTGTCAATCTGTGTTTAATGTGTTTGGTTCATTTGCAAAATGGGCTGTCTCCTTAAAAAGTCAAGTTGCAAAAGGCTGTATCTTTCACTGAGAGGCTGAGTTAATAAGGAACAGCTGGGGCCAGTGATGTCATGTGCCACCTGCATGAAAGGCCGCCCAGAGGCTCGCACCAAAAGAGAGCGCTCCACAGAAGTGGGCTTCAAACCTATTATTATTATTTTTTGTAATTTTCTTGCAGAGGAACATTTTTCGTATTGAAATCATTTTCATACCCCCCAAATATATCACCAAGATGCAAGCTGACTTGCTGTGGATGAAGTTACAATGGAGACACCAGGATTCATTCAGCTTTCTATGCTAAGCAGCAGCCTTTGTGGCACCTCCTTGGAATCTGTGGGAGCAAAGATGGACAGGAGAGTTTTCAGTATTGGAATGTGTGTGCTCTAGAGACTTGATTCTGTTGAGAGTTGGAAGAAAATTTTAATAATTTTATTTAACTTTATTTTCCTGGTATTTTTAAAGTTCTCATTTTCATCTGCATGATATTGTAATACATTGGCCCATATCACTTATAAATAAACAAGCCACATACATTGGGGGAACATGATCCATTTATTTTTCAATGGAAACACACTATCAAAGATACTTGGAGACTGCTGATCTGGAAGTCGAAGACGTTTCATGGGTAAGAGTAGATGATTCATGGGTAGAGTACAACAGAACTTGCCAAGAGCTGTTCTTGGCACAGTGAGAAGCAAGACAGTGTCATGAGGGAGTGGGGTGGAGTTTCACACTGGCACATTTTAGAGGGCTAAAGGGCAGCCCGAGGGCATCACATCCTACTTCTTGGAACATACTGGGGAAAGGGTCTTTGTACAGGTGATTATGTTGAGAATCTAGGAGATATTGGGAAGGAGGAAGAACATGTTCAAATGACAAGGGGAACAACAGAGCAAGGAAGAAAATGGAAAAGTTTTTGTGAATGTGGAGATGAAGAAGGTTTGAAGAGAAAGGAAGGGAATGGCAAAGGGAGAAGAATTAAGATATATTATATACTGGCACTATGGTGGCACTTGGGGAGCAGGTGGACCAAGGAAGAGAGTGAGCGACCCTTAGAATCAGAGGGAAAGGCAGGTTTATGTGATAGCAGGCCCAGCGGAAGTCACCTTCCAGAGTCTGAGCCCCATGTTTAAGTGTGTGTTTATTTTTATCTTGTTCTTCTGGCCGGACTGGGGAGCAAGCAGAATTTTACAGATGTGGAACTTAGCAAAAGGTGGAGGAGTGTTATTTTTGCAATTTATCTAGAAGACAAAGGTTGGTATAGGTGGCTGTCATCACAGCAGTTCATCTTCCAGGTACAGTGACCTTTGTGGGTTTAGTGGGAAGGGGGAGTCTTGAGACCATCAGCCTTGAGACTGTCAGTCTTGGCCTTGTCTTTTGTTCCTTTCCACTTCAGTATGAATTCCCTATGATGAGCATGGCCATTATGCATGACAAATATGTATTAATAAAACAGTATATATGTGTGCATATAAACATATAAAATGAGATGTTTTACCTAAACTGAATATTGGAAACAAAGAATAATGGAACAGAAAGTTTCACTAAAATGAAGTTATAAAAAAGAGGAAAGGAAATAATTCTGGACCACCGAGGTGATGCCAAAATATGATCATAGGTATCCTCAAGAAGGATAGGAGATTCGACATACCCAGAGGACAAGGTGGTAGAGACAGGTAGAGACTGAAGTGATGCAACCCCAAGCCAAGAAATGCTGGCAGCCACCAGAACCTGGGAGAGGGAGGGGACGGAGCCTACCTGAGAGTCCCCAGAGAGGGTGCCATTTTGCTGACATTGATGTTAGCATAGTCATGTTCCATTCAGACCTGTGGCTTCCAGAACCATGAGCATATGGGCAGATTTCTGTTTTAAGCCATAAAAGCTTGTAGCAGTTTCCAACAGTATCCACAGGAACTAATAAGCTCCCTTTCCTTTTCACAGAACAAGGGAAATTGGATCAAGAGCCCTTAACGTAGTCTGTAAACAAACTGAATTGATATTGAAGGGAAGGATGGTTTGAGTAGTAAACTCAAGAGGATAACATCTGATCTGGTTAAAGATTATGAGATTCACATGCTTTTTAAAAAATATTCTAAGCTGCCCCAAATAAATTTTACCTATTTTATCTTTCAGCAGGTTGTTTGTTTTGATATTTAGTTCTTTGTTCTGTTTTGATTTTAATTTATTTTTATTTCTTTATTTTTTTTGAGACAGGGCCTTGCTTTGTAGTTCAGGCTGGCCCTGAGCTCATCCTCCAACTCACATCACAGCAATCCTCCTGCCTCTGCCTCCTGAGTGCTGGGGTTAGAGGCGTGAGCCACCACTCCCGGCACTGTGGTATGTGGTACTGGTTGCTGCTGGGGTGAGTCTCCATGCCCAGTATTGTTATGTGGTTACCAGGAGATTGAACCCGGGCCCTTGCGCTTGCAAGACAGGCACCAGAACCACTGAGCTAAATCCCCAGCCCAACCTTTTCCATGTTTTTTATGTGGGAGAGTTTCTCTTATGTATGTTGCAGAAATATTATTTCCCATTTTATAGATTATCTTTTTATTGTTTTAATTATGTCTTTGATGAATAGAAGTTCTTAATTTTAATATAGTCAAGCTTATAGATACTTTATGCTTTTTAAGGATTTTTTTCTTTGTTTTTAAAATTATATGTCTTTATCACAGAGATATTAGAAATACAGAAGTAATTAATAGCATATAATTCCATCACCCAAGGACAGTCATAGTGTTTCATCTCATTGTTCTTTTTTTTTTTTTATTTTTTTTTTTGAGATAGGGTCTCGCTTTGTAGTTCAGGCTGGCCCTGAGCTCAGCCTCCAACTCACTGATTGGTGCTGGGCGTGAGTCTCCATTCCCAGTATTGTATGTGGTTACTGGGGATCAAACCTAGGCCCTTGCGCTTGCACGACAGGCGCCAGAACCACTGAGCTAACTCCCTGGCCCTATCTAATCATTCTTTAAGGCATGCATATATCTATACGGCATGACATTGCCTTTATGAGAGAAGGGTCATAGTTATATACACACACAAATATTTAGTGGCACAGATATGAATATGCGCTTGCTGCCATTAAGCATTTTACAACTTATTAAGTGAGAAATATGCCACATATGTGCAGTACAGTGTTACTGGTAACAATGATATGAAGGTACAGGAGAGGTCAAATGGTTGCTTTTTCATGGGATGGGGCTGGTAGGAGGGGAACCATCAAGGAGAGTGCCATGAACTGAGCAGGTGGGAGTAAGAGCACATTCAAGGTGTCCTGACTGTGGTGCCATTCATGGGGGACAGAGAGCTGCGAATAGTTTACTGTGGCTAGACTGTAGACTAGTGGGAGGAAGGTGAGGTGGAGGTGAGAGGAGAGAGAGGAAACAAACATAACCCACCTAGCAGCTGAAGGCCAGGCTTTCTCCCTGGACTGCTGTCTCTTCCATTCCCCACTCACTTTTTTTTTGTTTTTGAGACAGGGTCTTGCTTTGTAGTTCAGGATGGCCCTGAGCTCAGCCTCTAACTCACATCACAGCAATCCTCCTGCCTCTGCCTCCCGAGTGCTGGGATGACAGGCGTGAGCCACCACGCCCGGCACTGTGGTGTGTGGTACTGATTGCTGCTGGGCGTGAGTCTCCACACCCAGTATTGTATGTGGTTACCAGGGATCAAACCCGGACCCTTGCGTTTGTAAGACAGGTGCCGGAACCACTGAGCTAAATCCCCGACCCCATTCTTAGTACTATTCTTGTTTTATGACTATAATATCTCATATTTCTTTGAGGATATTAAATACCTTTTTGAGGTATTCTTTTGCCTTGCATTGTTTCTGTTTCGTCTGGATCCTTCTTTCTTTTTGGCTAGCTGGATTACTTCTCTGCTTTCCTTTCCTCTCTGAGCTTTGGGAGCCAGCTTGATTTTGGATCTCAATTTGACCTTCTAAAATCACAGCCTGGGAGGCAGAGGCGGAGAATTGCCGTGAGTTCAAGGCTGAGCTCATGGCCAGCCTGAACTACAGAGTGAGACCTTGTCTCAAAAAAAAAAAAAAAAAAAAAAAGAAAAAAAATCGCAGCCTGATATATGGGGGCTCCCCTGTGGAGCTTCCTTTGTGTGGCTGACACTGGGCCTTGATTTCTGTCCCCTCCAAATGAAGGACCAAGTTACAGTGTGTTATATGCAAATGCTCGTTAAAGCTTAAGCAGACTTGGTGCTCCGGTTGTGCTTTTTGTCTCTTGATAGTGTTTCATCTAAAATTTATTAATTGAGTTTGTTTGGTGCTTTTAAAGTGATTAAAACAACTTTCTCCAGATTTTTTTTTCAATGATGTTTAGATCTGAATAAATGTGTACACTATTAATGAAAACAGAAAGTCTTATTTTGGTATTTATTTTTTATTTTATTTTATTTTTTAGGTTTTTTGAGACAGGGTCTCGCTTTGTGGTTCAGGCTGGCCCTGAGCTCAGCCTCAAACTCACATCACAATCCTCCTGCCTTTGCCTCCCGAGTGCTGGGATTACAGGCGTGAGCCACCACGCCCGGCACTGTGGTATGTGGTGCTGATTGCTGCTGGGTGTGGGTCTCCACACCCAGTATTGTTATGTGGTTACCAGGGAATCGAACCCGGGTCCTTGCGCTTGCAAGACAGGCGCCGGAACCACTGAGCTAACTCCTCGGCCCCCGTATTTATGTTTGTTTTGAGTATAGGGTGCTGATGATTACACTAACAAAGTATATACTTAATTTCTAAGACACTATTATACATAATTTAAAAGCCCTGTGTGGGTTTTAGTATACAAGTTCTTGTCAGTTCTCTCTTTCACACATTCAAAGAAACTCTCATCCACTAGGCTTGATAACTCACTGAGTAGTGTTAATACTGGCTCTGTCTACTTCTGGGGTTCCAGTATTTTTACCTTAGTGCAAAGTTATTTATATGTATGACAGTTAATCCTCTGTGCTAACTTGACTGGGTTGGGGGATGTTCAGATAGCAGGTAAAAGTTTATCTCTAGTTGTGTCTGTGAGGATGTTTCTGGCACAGATTAGCATTTGAACCAGTGAATTGAGGACGGAAGGTCCCCCATCATCAGTGTGGATGAGGGCTATCCAATCCGATGAGGGCACAGACAGAAGAAAAAGAGAAAGGGGAAATTCTTCTCTTTTTGAGACAGGACCTTTATCTTCCACGTTTGGACATTAGTGATCTTGTTTCTCAGGTCTTAAGACTCTGATACACCACTAGTTGCCCCTATTTCTTAGGCCTTCAGAATTGGATTGAACTATAGTACCAGATTTCCTGACTCTTCAGCTTGCAAATGATGACGTATTGAGGCACTGCTTAGTCTTTATAACTACAAAAGCCAATTCTGGTAATGTCTCTTCTTATGTATCTACATGTGTACTACTGATTCTGCTTCTCTGGGGAAAATTAATACCATGATCGGATTCCCTGATGGTATATCAGGAAGCAAAGGGCCTACTCTGACCAGATGGTGTATAAGCTAAGTAAGTTTGAACAAGACCGGAGCTGAGAAAATGGTGGCCCCGGCATTAGGCCCTTCTAGTGTCCTAGCAATAAGGACAGTTATTAGAAGGGGTAGATAGGAAGGACGAGATTAGATGATAGATGTGGGGAGTGGGACACAAAGTGCACTTGTGGATGTGGACTAACATTCAGCCGTACTTGCTAGGTGCTGTGCCAGTGCTAGAGATATTACATAGGTTATTTCTTTTAATGAGGTACTAAAGGGAAAGGATATTGAAGGCATCAATCTTAAGCTATTTACTAATTTTATCTTGCTAACGATAGCTCAGCTTCTCTAATGCTTGGCCCTAAAACTATTTCTAACAGCTAGGGGTCAAGGGGAAGTCAAATATAAAATTGCCAGATCTGACTTTTGGTGATGGCAGTCACATCTCAATTCATAAATGGAGCAAAGAAGAACTCAAGAAATGACCTCGATTAAAGACCCCTTTGGAGTTGCTAATAAGTAGCAAAATATATTCATTTGATTTTCATTTTTTGGCCAGTGCATAACCCCTGTGAAACCTTACAAAATTATCAAAGTGCCAAAAGTGAGCAAGGGGAAGGCTTGGATCATCCTCAGGATTGGATAATCATGCAGATTATCGTCAGTTTGTAGGATTCATTTTCATAGTGACAAAAGGGGGAGCTGTGTTGTGCCAATCTTTTTCATGTTGGAACTGCTAATAGCACTAAACACCTCATCTGCAAAAGTAGCTTTGTGCAGTTCTTCATTTTGACAATGGACAGTGTTTGCACCATAGAGTCTGGGTGAAAGAAGTGACAAATTCGGAATTAAATGTTAGCTGGTTCAACCTGCCTCTGAGCAATTGCTTTAGTTTTCAAAGGCAAAAGCCTTCAGCTGTTTTAGAACTGATTGGAAGTAAAGAGCTGTCTCTCAGGAGACTACTTGCTGAAAAGAACAGAACTGTGTGGCTTTGCCTCTTTAAAAATTCTACTGCTAAACCCTAGGCTGCCTTGTCTCCTTGCTATTTTTGTCCATTGGCAATTTCCCCTTCAAATGTTATCATCTAATTCTCCCCCAGGCTTTACTCAACCATGTGTTGAACTGCTAAATGCTGCTTCAGCTAATGCCACCATTCAACATAGAGCAATCTCTATGAAGGCTCTAGAAAGTAGGAAAAAACCCCTCAAGCAAACCAACTCCCTTTCAAACTCTGAGGCAAATAGCCCTCACTGTGAAGACTACAATGATTTTGCTTACAACAATTTTAAGTAAAGCCAGAAATCACACAGCAAACTTCAAGAACTCATTGATGGCATATATTTTTCTTGACAGAACTAGTTTCCCCTCAACCGGCTAAAATGGCAGCATTCCTTATTTTGTGCTTGGTCTTTTACTTTATCAGCCATAATTCTTGGAGCTTTATATATATCCTATTTGCCAGTACAATACCCCATGAAGAAAGCTTTATTCTCTCCATTCCAGGGGAAGAATGTGTGACTCAAGAGACATTTCTAATTGGTATCAGCGAGTTCTCAACAATATCTAGTCTGGCTTTAAGGCCTGTGCATTTCTAACTAGCTACATTTTGCTGTTCTTGCTGTCTCTCTTGAAAGAGTTTCTCTCCCAGGAATATTACAGGCTGATAAAAACATTGGAATAATTGGCTCTCTTGGGAATTTCTTTATATGATGAACTTACCTGCATTTCATGATTGGGAAATTGGCAAACAAGCATATTTACTTGTTAAAGGGTTTCCTAAGAAGGATAAAAACCAATTGTATATATATCATTGATAGTCCAAAGGAAGAGATGAATACACGACAAAACATAACTATAGCATGATTAAGGGGATTCCTTATTATTTGGTTCTTGTTTAAGATTAATTTCATTCTTTGGACAAATACTTATTAAATAACTATTATATGCCAGCCATAATTCTAGCATAAAATATACTTTTGAGGAAAAAGACAAAAACTTTGTATTTGTGGTGCTTAAATTCTCAGAAGTGTGAAGAAACATACTATACACAAACTGAAGCAAAAACTGTTGAGTATATTAGATAATGATAAATAAGACTGTATTACACTTTGCTTTTGATTCAATATTTGCTCCAAATTGGCTTTTTCTTTGGTATTTTAAAGTCCAAATAGCCAAATGCTTACTTCAGTGTCATTTCTGGCATCCAAGAACTTATGTGATATCACTGACCATGTGATCATATAGGTTACCTTTAAGCATATTGTTTTATATTTGCAGCACTGGGAGAAAGGGTTTGAGTTTAGGGCTTCAAGCTCCCTCGGCAAGCACTCTACCACTGAGCTCCACCTCCAACCCTGGTTACCATTAAATACAATGAACACAATAAAATAAAGAGGTATACCATATAAATTTATTAATATCTAGCATTCTGAGTAACTTGGAGCATAAAAGCTGTTTCTCTGGGGTATTATACCACTGTCTTGCATTGCTGTAATGAAGCAGCCTAAATGAGGTGACAAAGGCAGCAGAAATTTAACATCTCACAATGCTGCATGATAGAAGTCCCAAATCAGTGTGTCAGGTCTTCCTTTCTGAAGGCTGGGAAGAAGAATCTGCCCCATGCCTCTCTGCTAGTTTGGGGTTGTCATGGGTGTTTCTGGGACTGTAGATGGTGTTCTTTGTGTTTTTATATCATATTCCCTCTGTAGATGCCTGTCCCTATAGCCAAATTTCCCTCTTTTATAAAGATATCAGTTATGTTGATTTAAGACTCATTCAAATGGGCTTGTATTGACTTGGTCACCTGCAGAGACATTATTTTCAAATAAGATCATATTAATAGGTCCTAGGATTTAGGATTTGGATGTTTTGAGGGGGGCACAGTGCAACTTATATCAGATATGTGGATATATTTGAATTATATAATCCATTGATATTTAAATGTATACTTAATAGTACAAGCGTACAATGCTGAAATAATTACTAATGAATACAAACTGATTATATTTTTTATAAACCCTTATTAGGATCTCTCAAATAGTGAAATAGGAATATTGGTAGACAAAGTAAACAGTGAGAGTATATCATCATGACAATTTCAGAAAGATCACTAAGTAATTTTTGGATAAGCAGAATTCATCCCTGTGGACACAGTGTGTCCCATGCCCTGTGGAACACATGGAACTACGTTCTGTTTCCTACCAACTCCATACTCAAGGATCCCATCCTTTGACTCCAGCCACTGCCAGCTTGGAGCTGGGTCTGTGTTCTGTTTTTCCTCGGCACGGGCCACATAAATACCAACTGATCTGATCTTTGATGAGGCCAAAGTCCAGAAGGGAAGTTCCTGATTGGATTCCACTTCATTCCTCTGAGTCATGGAAGATGCCTCATTGTTGCAAAAGTCCTAAAGAGCACAGAGTCACACAGGTGTTTATCAGCCAACTGACTTAATCAAGGAAGAGGCCAATTCCCCAGGGAAGAGGTAATCCTGGAAGGGTTGATGACTTCAGGGGGGAAGTAACAGAAGGAACAGCAGTGCTGGCCCCAAGAAAAAGAAAAGGAAAACAAAACAAAAAAAATAAAGAGAACTATAGGCCAGCCTCTTTAAAAGACAAAGATCCTCAACAAGATACTGGCAAACAAAATGCAGAAAAGTTACAAAGAGATCATACATCATGACCAAGTAGGACCCATTCTAGGGTTGCAGCAGTGGATCAACACACATAAATTAATAAATGTAATATATCACAAAACAGAAATCAAAATCACACACCCATCTCCATAGATGCAGAAAAAATCATCTGACAAAATCCCACATCCATTCACAGTAAAAATTCTGCAAAAGTAGGAATAGAAAATTTTTGTTTCAATCTGATAAAAGCCATCTATGACAAACCAATAGCCAAAATCGTACTAAATGGAAAGAAACTGAAAGCTTTCCCTCTAAATTCAGGAGCAAGACAAGGATGTCCACTACTACCATTCTTGTTCAATATAATTCTCAAAACATTAACCAGGGCGGGGCCGGGGAGTTAGCTCAGTGGTTCTGGCGCCTGTCTTGCAGGCGCAAGGACCCGGGTTCGATTCCCCGGTAACCACATAACAATACTGGGTGTGGAGACCCACACCCAGCAGCAACCAGTACCACATACCACAGTGCCGGGCGTGGTGGCTCACGCCTGTAATCCCAGCACTCGGAAGGCAGAGGCAGGAGGATTGTGATGAGTTTGAGGCTGAGCTCGGGGCCAGCCTGAACCACAAAGTGAGACCCTGTCTCAAAAACCCTAAAAAAAAAAAAAAAAAAAAAAAAAAAAAAAAAAAAAAAAAAAAAAAAAAAAAAAAAAAAAATTAACCAGGGCAATAAGACAAGAGAAAGAAATAAAGAGAAATGAGGATAGTGGAGGAAGAAGTTACATTTTCATTATTTGTGATGACATAATACTCTACATAGAAGCCCCCCAAATCTCCACTAAAAGATGCCTAGAATTAATAACCAAATTCAGTAGCATAGCTGAATACAAAGGTAACACACAAAACTCAGTGGTTTTCCTTTGTACTAATGACAGACTCACCAAGAGAACAATTAGGGAAACAGTCCTTTCACAGTAGCATCAAAACAAAAGAAATACTTAGAGATTAACCTTGCCAAGGAAAAGAAAAATGTCTGTGAAACTATAGTACTGTGCAAAAAGAGATTGAAGAGATCAAAGTGGAAAGATATCCCCTGGACTGGATTGGCAGAACCAATATAGTCAAAATGACCATATTTCCAAAACTGTTACACAGATTTAAAGCAATCTCAATCAAAATACTAATAGCATTTCTCACAGAGCTAAAGAAAGCAATCCTAAAATTCATATGGAACAAGAGTAGACCTAAAATAATAAAAGTAATTCTAGGCAATAAAGGCAAGGGTGGTATATCACAGTATTGGATGTAAAGTTATACTGCAAAGCTATAGTAATTAAAAACAGCATGGTATTGGCAAAGAAACAGACTTATGGATCAGAAACAGAATGAAGGGTGCAGAAACAACTACAGGCACACTCAGCTACCTTATCTTTGACAAAGGGGCCATTTTTTAAAAAATTGAAATATTTATTGGTACATTACATATACACATCATGATTGCACTCCACAATGGGAATTTGTACCAGTATGAGACACAACTTAATTCTCATTTTCTCCCATAGCCCTACCCACCCTACCACCCCCCTATATACATAAAATTTGTTTCCTTTCTTTTTTTTCTCATAATCTCATTATTTTTCCCCCTTCACCCTATTTCACTTTGAGTATTTTCTATTTCACAATATATAACATATACTTCTAGAACTCATTTACATCTTTATTTTCTAATACCAGAGAAAAGATGCAATATTTACCTATCTGTGACTTATTTATTTTACATATGAGGATGTCCTCAAGCTATGTCCATTTAAGTATAAATGATTCAAACTTATCATTTTTTATGGCAGAGTAATGCTCCACTGTGTAGAAGAAACACAGCTTTTTTATACAGTCTCCAGTTGATGGACTTTTGGGTTGTTTCCAAGATTTAGCAATCACAAACTGAGCTGCTATAAACATGGGTGCACATATGTCACTGTGATATGAATCTTTTCTTACTTCTTCCTCAGGGGCCAAATACTTTTGATGCAAGAAGGATAGCCTCCTTAACGAATGGTGCCAAGGAAACTATCCACAGGCCAAGGGACTGAACTTAGATCCATATATATCACCATTCACTAAATCAAAATACATAAATATCTAAATATTAATCTGCTGGAAGATAAAATAGGTAAAACTCTTGGAGTTATAGGTGTAAGCAAAGACTTTCTGAACAGAACTCTGGTTACACAAGAAATAATACCAAGAATGAACAAATGGAATTGCATCCAATTAAGGAGCTGTTGCACAGCAAAGGAAACCACCAACAGAGTGAAGAGATAACCTACAGAATCAGAAAAAAATTTGTCAGCTACTCTTGAATGAATTAATATTCAGAAGAACTAAAAAAAAACGCCCAATAAACTTAAAGACCCAGTTAAAAATGGGCATCTTAAATGAATAGACGCTTCTCAGATGAGGAAGTACAAATGGTTAATAAATATGTGCGGAAGTGTTCAACACTGCTTGCCATGTGAGAAATACAAATTAAAACAACATTGGTATTCTATCTTACTAGCTATCATCAAGAAATCAACCAATAACAAATGCAGATAAGGCTGTTGGGAAAAATGAACCCTTCTACATTGGTTGGAATGTAAAATGGTACACCACTATGGATATCAGTATGGAGATTCCTCAAAGAACTAAAACTAGAAGTTCCATTTGATTCAGCTATTCCCCTTCTAGGTATCTACTTGAAGAGCTGAAGTCATCATGTTGCAGTGCTACATGAACACTCATATTTGTAGCAGCACAATTTATAATAGCCAAATCTTGGAAATAGAGTATATCCTCATAAACAGATGAATGGAGGGCCAGGGTGTAGCTCAGTGGTTCTGGCACCTGCCTCGCAAGTGCAAGGTCCCAAGTTCAATCCATGGTACCAAAAATTCAAAACATTACAAAACAACCAAAAAATGAATACATAAAGAAAATATAGTATTTATACACAGGGAAATACTTCCCTGCCACAAAGAATAACAAACTTAAAGCATTTGTAGGTTAATGGTTGTAGCCTAAGATTATCATGTTTAGTGAAATAAATCAGACACAGAAGTCTAAATATCACAATGGTTTGTCTTATATGAGAAACCAAAATTATCAACAGCAAAATAGAAGATAGATTTGGGAAGTAGGGAGATCTTTTTCAGATGGAAGAAAAACAAGAGATGGAGGGTAGGAGGAGGGAAAGGAAGGAAAAGAAGTTACAGAAACAAAATTGAAGAGATTAAAGAAACAAAGTTGAGATTTTGCAATACGGAAAGGAAAAGAGAGTTGGAGGGAACAGGGAGGGATGGAAGGAGAAGGGATAAAACAATAAGAGTTAAATGCATTACATACATGTTTAAACTCACCATGATAAATAAAATCATGTCCTGCAAACATGTACGTACTAATAAAGATAAAATCAAAAACCAAAAATACAAAAAAGAAAAAACCAAAATTACCAACTTATGTAAATAATAATTCAAGGCAAACAAAAAATTAAATAATATCATCATTATATTTCTTGAATTGTTAGATGTACTAATATTTGTTGCATCAAACAAAATCATCTTCAGCGGTGTAATAGGTTATTCAGATCTTATGGTTTTCTGAAGGAAAAAAATCTCTTTTAAGAGAGAAATCTTTATTTATACTGTATATTCCAAAGAGAGTGTATCTTTTTTAGTACTATATATTTCTATTTTATTTGCAATGGATAAAATTATTTGTCTCATTAAAAAAATATCTTTACCCACCCAAATTTAATGACCCAGTTCAAAAATGGGCATCTGAAATGAACAGATATTTTTCAGAGGAAGAAGTAAGAACAGCTAAGAAGCATATGAAGAAATGCTCAAATCATTAGTCATTCGAGAGATGCAGATGAAAACAACATTGAGATTTCATCTCACTCCACGTAGAATGGCTGCCATCTCAGAATCAGCCAACGGCAAATGTTGGCGAGGCTGCGGAGAAGAAGGAACCCTTCTCCACTGTTGGTGGGACTGTAGACTCGTACAACCCCTGTGGAGATCAGTTTGGAGAATCCTCAAAAAGCTAGGATTGATGGTCCCATTTGACCCGGCCATTGCCCTGCTAGGTATATAC
>PVIR01030186.1:0-20499 GCA_004026965.1 Petromus typicus
GATTTTGCCTCTGGAGTGTTCAATTGTCTTCTTCCCCCTTCCACCTCTGGAGTTTTTCACACCTGGAAATAAATCCTGCAGGGACCCTCTCAATCGTCCCGGCTCCTGGTATTTCACTATTCTTAAATGAAGAGGCCTCCAAAAGCACATGGCGCTCTGCGTATTTGCTGACATAATCACGTTTGCACATTTGTCGTTGCCTCTGATTGTTGTCCTGGAAATTTCCCCTCCCCCCTGGCTTCCTTGATGGTGGCTTCAGGCCCACCGACAGCAGCACTTTCCAAAGCATGCTCTTTTGTTTCATGGGAAATTCTAAAGCTCGAATTGTCATTCCGCTGAACACAGGTTCAACTGCCTGGCTGAGAGTGTTCCTGAATTTCACACACAAACACAGATCGCCATCATTCTGTGTTCCTAGGCCGAGTGTTTTCTATGTTGTTTTTTTCACCATAATAAATTGTGATGTAGGATTACTATTTCCACCTATCAGCGGAGGAGACTGAGGCTCAGAACACAGAAAGAATCAGTGAAGCAGCATGGTTAGAAATTTTATGCGGCATCCAGTGTGCTATGTTTGAAATACTCCGACTTCCTGGATTCACGGGGGTTGGGTGGATTGCATGACAAAGACAGCAAGACAGTGGATTGGGAGCAGAAGGGACTGCTGCTCACTGGTGCTCCCCGGCAAGAAAGACTCTCCACGTTCTCTCTCTGCCACGGTGACCGGTGGTGTGCTGAGTGGAGCCTGCTCGAGAGCTGGCCTATGGGCTGGGGATTTATCTCATACAGTACCATACCTACCTTGCAAGTACAATGGCCATGTTTGATCTCTAGTACCACAAAAAGAAGGAAAGAAAGAAAGAAAGAAAGAAAGAAAGAAAGAAAGAAAGAAAGAAAGAAAAAAAGAAAGAAAGAAAAACTGGCCTGGATCTCAGAGGGCAGGTATAGAACAGAGTGGAGCCCACCTGAGATGCAATCCCCTGCCTCAGGGATTTAGAGTCAGTATATCAAGCATAACTTCACCTGTCCTGCCTAACTCATTCCTGAGCCACTTCTGTCACTTGGCTACAGCTATGTGGCCTTGAACAAGCTAGTCACTCCCTCTGGAGCTTGGAAGGATGGAGATATGGCATCTACTGTTGGATGTCATGAGATTAGATAGGTAAATTTCACAGGGCAGAGTGTCACATAATGTAGAGGAAGTTGTAATCACTATTGTTATTATTACTATAATTATTATAAAGAAAATTATGTAAATCATCTAGAGTCTCCACCCCCCCACACACAAAAGAAAGGAGAATAAGAAGTATAGGGGAGGGGATGAAAAAAAGAATTAAGGCATTTTATGTACATGTACCAACTCCAGGTAAGGAATGAAAACATGATGTACTACAAAAATAATACAGAATTTTTTTTTTTTGAGACAGGGTCTCGCTTTATAGTTCAGGCTGGACCTGAGCTTAGCCTTAAACTCACATCTCAGCAGTCCTCCTGCCTCTGCCTCCCGAGTGCTGGAATTACAGGTGTGATCCACCATGCCCAGCACTATGTACAGAAGGTCAGCAGAAGCTGATCACTGCTGAGTGTAAGTCTCCATGCCCAGCATTGTATGTGGTTACCAGGGATTGAACCCGGGCCTTCGTGCTTGCAAGACAGGCACCAGAGCTACTTAGCTAAATCCCTGGCCCCAGAAAATATTTTTTAAAAAATATAAGCAGCTGTCAAGAAAGGGAAGGAGACTGTATAAGTGAGCAGCTATTATGTCTTTTGCTACATAGTCTCAGAGTCCTAACTCTAGGCGTTGGATATTATTGTCCCTGTCAACCTAGATTAAAATCAACCTAGTTGAGAACAAAGAAAATTACTTTTGGAGGCTAATTAGGATTCAGTCTAGGAAAACACAGATTCCAGCATCTTTGGAAATATATTCTGAGGCTTTATAACATGCAGCTGTATTTACAGTTTTAAACCACAAGGGAGTTGGAAACTGTAGCTCTTGTTCATCAGGAATTAAGATTGATGCTGGCAGAAATTAAGCTGCTTCATAAGAAAAGGACTGGGTGGGGGCCGGGGAGTTAGCTCAGTGGTTCCAGCGCCTGTCCTGCAAGCGCAAGGATCCGGGTTCGATCCCCAGTAACCACATACCATACTGGGTGTGGAGACTCACGCCCAGCAACAACCAGTACCACATACCACAGTACCAGGCACGGTGGCTCATGCCTGTAATCCCAGCACTCGGGAGGCAGAAGCAGGAGGATTGCTATGATGTGAGTTGGAGGCTGAGCTCAGGGCCAGCCTGAACCACAAAGCAAGACCCTGTCTCAAAAAACCTAAAAAAAAAAAAAAAAAAAATAATAATAATAATAATAATAAAGAAAAGGACTGGGTGTGGCCTTAGTCTCTGAGTAGGTTTTGGGACTGGGCCCCTTGTACAGAAGGTCAGCAGAGGCTCAAACACTTCAAAGGTCATCTCTTTTGGGGTGAAGGGGTTCGTGTGTTTAGCCCAGTCCAAAGGTCTGAACCAAGTAAGTGATGTAGCAGTCTAAGAAGACCCCAAAACAGAGGCCAGCCTGGACAACTCAGTTGTCCAGAACCTGTCACAAAAAAAAACAAACAAAAAAAACAAAAAAACCGATTAAATTAAAACAGAGTTGGGACTGCAGTTGTATGTGAAGGCTTGCATTCAATCTCCGGTACAAAGGAGAAAGGTTTCAGCTGTCGCGGTGGCCCTGACTGAAAGCTGCCTAACAGTCTTCCACTCTCCATTTTGAGTACCTTGATCCCACATGACTACATTTTTGTTTTTCCTCCTTAACATCCTTGTTCTATAAATGAGTAAACTGAGGTCTGAGGAAGATGTTAACTTACCCAGAGTCTTGAAGCCGCTGAATGGAGAAGCCGAGATTGGGATTTCTCACCATCACTTTGTAGGTCCTCCCCAAAGGAGCAGGGCCCCAGACCTGGCCACAAGTCCTTTCTGAGCCCCTGCCTCCCCCACCTGACCTCTGGCCAGCCACTTTGCTTTCCCAGACCAGGACATTTGCCCAGTCTGCATGACGCCAGCCTCCTCCAGCTCGCTCCTGACTTCCTGGGTGCCCTCCAGCCTTCCACCCCACTTCTGACCCCAAGCCCTGGTCTTCCCACAGTTTTCCTACAAGCCCAAGAAAGGGAGCTGTGCGCCGCTCAGGATTGGAGCCCAGGCTGCTGAGCACCGTCACACTTGGGTGGTGGCTCGTTCCTCAGCCGGAATGACAGTTCCTTACCTTGGCAGCTGGCCACCCCAGGAGTACCCAGCCCATAGAGCTCCGCTGCTCTCTGGGAGAAGAAGGGCACTGTCCACATTTTTCAGATGAAGACCCTCTATTAAGATGTCAGGCAGACAGTCCTGAGATCAAACTCTACCCCACTGTGATGGTAGGACAGGTTCTTAACTTTCATGGGCTTCGAGCAAGTACTTATCAATTTACCCTACCATGTGGGCTGGGGGTTTAGCTCAATAGCACCATGCCTGCCTCACAAGTACAAGGTCCTGTATTTGATTCCTGGTACCGGAAGAAAAATAATTTGGCCCTACTGTGTAAGATGGTCCATGAGGACTCAGATAGATACAATATAGAACGTCCTCATGCAATGTGTGCTGTGTAGTGAGTGTCCTGTAAGTAGTAGCTGTCAGTACTCAACACCATTATTACTGTCTTATTTGGTGACTTTTTTTTTGAGACATGGTCTCGCTCTGTAGTTCAGGCTGTTCCTGAATTCACTATGCTTAAGCCTACCTCAGACTTGAAGCAATCCTCATGCCTCTCTCTCCTGTGTGCTCATGCACCACCATGCCTGGCTGTTTGGTGAATTTTTTTTTGAGACACTGTCTTGCTATATAGTCCAGGCAGGCCTTTTGCAATTCTCCTGCCTTGGCTCTGAGTGCTAGGGATTGCAGGTGTATGCCACCGGCCGTGCCATCATCTTTATCTTTATCATAAGTGTATTATCTTCTCCTAAATTTATCTGCAAAATGAGAACCGTGATTCCTCCTCAGATTTCACTTACTGTGATACATATGCACACACACACACACACACACACACACACACACACACACCCCTCTGCAGCAGCTCAGGGCATCCCAGGCCTATACAACCACAAATACCAGCCTGGGCTCTGCCTCATGCTCTGGTGGCAAACAGAGGGCAGAAGGGAGAGTGGCTGAAGGGCAAGGGGCAGGGAACAGGAGGCAGACCGCAGGCTACAGCGAGGTCTTGGGCCTGGAGTACAGCCCCAGGGTCATCTCCGCTAGACCTGGGAGAGGAGCCCAGAAAATCTGACAGGTGTGTCAAATATCACCAGCGAGGGAGAGCTGGGAGATGGAGACAGCTTTCATCTCTCCCAGGGACCAGCGCTGAGACACAGTGTCGGGGAGGGCAGGCGACACTGCCTCCTGGGGACCTAAGTGGAAGACAGAGTGCTGGCTCCAAGGCCTGTGGCTCCTGCTAGCATGGCCTCTCAGGGAGGCAAGGCAGGGGTGGGGCCACAGCATGGTGCGCTTGCAGAAGGACGATGCTGTGTGTCTCATCCAGTGTCGGGCCGGCCCCACCTGAGGCTCTGGCGTTCTGTGGTCTCAGTGGAGGGTGGAGCCCCAGTGACCAAGGAGGTTACTCCACGGCAGAATGTCCCTCAAGATAAAATGGCAAGTGGGAGTGCCAAGGGTTTGCCCAGGGCAGCCGGTGGGCTGTGGAGAAATGGGTGCCTGATGTCACGTGCTGGCAGCCTCAGTCTGGAAAAGCAGGCATGTGCTGTGCCGAGAAGGGCCGGCGGAAGGGGCCTTCTTTACCCTTGTTGGCTCTCTCCTTGGACAGCACACAAAGCCATCTCTACCATCTGCCCATAGCCTATAATTCTGCCGACCAGCTGCAGTGGGTGCTTGACTGCTCTGATTGTGAGGAGGGAGATTACTGAGTGGAGCGCAGTGATTGGCAGGTGCCTGAGGGCCCAGCTGCCTGGTAGGAGCTGGTTCCATGTGCTGCTGTGCTGCCCCTGAACTCCCACCCCTACTCCTGGCCTCCCAGAGTCCCTACTATCACCCTTTACTTCCATTGTTCCTTAGACCCCCCGCCATGTGCAAATGAATGTGTAAATTCAATGCACAAATGCGTCCCAGGGGAGTGTGGTTAGAATCCTGATTTGGAATCAGTAAGTCTGAGAGGGACTGAGTGTCCTCATTCCTAGAGCTTCCTGGGTGATGCAAACACTATGGATTGGAGCAGCACTCTTTCAGTAGCAAACTTTGAGGGTGGACAAAGCATTTCCATATGTATGGGCTCCCTGGTTTGTAACAGCCCTGTGGAGGAGCGTGAAGAACAACTGCTGCCATCCTCAGTGCTTCTAATCCAAGGCCCTGTGCTCTGGCACTTAATAGCCTCATCTCATTCAATTTTGTTGACACCTCAGCAAAAAAAGCTCTTTCTAGAGTTTCCAAATGGAAAAAAAAACTGAGCTTCTGAGGTAGCTACGTAAGTCAAGAAAAATCACAGACCTAAGTAGAGGAGCTGAAAGATCAAACCCACATATTTTAACACAAAGTCTCTTTCTCTAGCCACATGTTCAGTTGACACATATGAGGCACTTTGAGGAATAACGTTTGAAGGTTCATCGACTGGAGCAAGAACATAGCAGATGGTCCCAGAGCACGGAGCCTGTGCTTAGACCTGAACCTTTGTGGCTGTGGCTTAGATCTAGAAAACCTTCCACAGGCCCACAAGTTAAAGTTTGGTTCCTAGGTCAGTTCCAGCCTGGCAGGAGGTCCTTAGTCACTGGAAAGTGCCTTGCAGGCGGCTGTAACACTCCAGGTCCTGACCCTTTTTCTATGGCTTCCCACCATAATGTGAGTACGTTTGCTACACCATGCACTTCCATGGTGATATGCTGCCCCACCCCAGGCCTGAGAACAGTGTATCTGCCCAGTCACAGGAATCTCGGAAACTGTGAGCTAAAAGAAGCATTTTCTTTTTGTGTGTTGACTTTCTCAGGTGTTTGTTATAGTGATAGAAAGCTAACTTAGGACACGTGTTTTTCACTTACAGTGATTTTGGGCAACTTATCTACCTTCTCTGTACCTCACTGTGAAATGGGAATGATAATATTAGGGTTATATTTATAGATAATGTGTATTATACACGTATACTCCTGATAATCATAGTATTAGCAATAACCCTAGGGTCATCTATCCGTCTGTCTATCAGTCATAGACCCTGGAAGTACATCAGTGAACAAAAGTACCTGTCCTGCTCTCTTGGGACTGATAGTCTGGTCATCCTCAAATAATACCACCTGGACATCTGCACAGTGCTCGGCACACGGCATAGCCTTCTGTGATCATGAGCTGTGATCGTCCCCACGACTGATACACGTCAGATTTTCTATTAAAGCATTTTTTCAATGCAGGGGTAGAGTCAAGTTTCCCCCTCTCATTCCAAGAAGTGTTTTATTCTAAATGTTTACTTCTTTACCAAAATATATCAATATTTATTTCCATGGGAAATTAAATGCACATTCTAACTACACATTGTGGAGTAGAACTAATACTCTAGAAGAGGAAGTCTGCTCCTTCTGGGGCTGGTGTTTACCTGAGCACTGCTGAGCCCCTCTGCAGATGCACATAGCCCAGACTGAAGTTTGGCATAAATTTGCTCTACAAATGCTGTCACCAGTGAGTGACTGTGTAGAAATTGGCACAAGAAGAAAAGCTCAGATCTGTCTTGTGCAGAGTTTGGAAAGTTAGTTTTGGAGAAGAAAGAGAGCAGCCGTGCGGGTGCTTTGGGCAGTGTGTAACACAAAGGGTTGTGCAGATGTGGGGGAGGGGAAAGAGCAGCAGGAAACGGACACGCGGCAGCTATTGCCCAGTGAGGCTGGATTCAGCGCTGGGCTCCAGGCACTGTGCTGGGGGAGAAGGCCACATGAGAGTGGGGCTGGGGCAGAAAAGGCGGCTTGAGGGCCAGGGATTTAGCTCAGTGGTTCCGGTGCCTGTCTTGCAAGCGCAAGGACCCGAGTTCGATCCCCGGTAACCATATACCATACTGGACGTGGAGACTCACACTCAGCAGCAACCAGTACCACATACCACAGTGCCGGGCATGGTGGCTCACGCCTGTATCCCAGAACTCAGGGAGGCACAGGCAGGAGGATTGCTGAGATGTGAGTTTGAGGCTGAGCTCAGGGCCAGCCTGAACCACAAAAGCGAGACCATGTCTCAAAAAAAACCTTAAAAAATAAAAAAAGAAAAGGCAGCTTGAGCTGGGAGGCCGAGATAGGGCAGGGAGATGGGAGAAAGCATAAATGAGAGCACGTTCACTCCCACACCCTCAGGCTGAGGCTTTCCAAAGAGGATGTGCTGGTGACCAGGAACAGGAACTGATGACAGGCTGGCTGTTCACGTAAGGCCTGGCCTCCAGGAGGGACGATAACCCTGCTAGGCCCTGGCGGGCCCCATCTTTGCAGCCCAACTTTAGGCTGGAGGAGAGGCAGAGAAGGCAAGAGAGAGGGAGCACCCTCCGCCTTCCACAAACTGGAGTCTGCTGCTTGCCATGGACCCTGCCCACCGCCCAGCAGTGCCTTCCAGCCCTGCAGAAAGCCTCACTGCAATTCCTGCTTTATGGCCTCTGCCAAATGAAGCACAAACTTAACTACATCACCTCCCAGACAGCCGGGGGAGGGGGCTGGGGCGGCTTGCTGGGCTCCTTCAGCCCCCTAATCTAATCACTGGTGTGGGTCATTTCAATTATGGACACCAGAGTGTGGTGGGGGGTGTGGCGGCTCATAAAGGCCTCCATGCTGGTGCTCAGCTAATTATGAAGCTCTTACTGTCTCTGCAGGTAAATAACTCAGGACTGAGAGGTTCCGGCTGCTGAGATGGAGTCTGAGCTGGGGAACAGGGAATTTGGAGAGAGCTTGACAGGGAGATGACAAGACAGGGCCTGAGACACAAGTTGGGGCTGCTGGTGGGGAGAGACCTGGGGTCTCTGCCTGGGGCTGGCCACCCATCTGGTGATTGGTGCAGAAACTCTCTGCCTTAAAAGCAAGCTCTGAAGTTTCCTGGAGCCTTAGAGCCATGGGGTGCGGTAAAAATTTAAATCCATCTGCTTCTACTAACCATGTTGTCGGTGCATAACTGGAACTCTGGGAAGTGAGTGGATTCGGGGAGCCTGGAGCCTGAGCTGGGAGAGCAGCTGGCTCCACCCCTAGGTTTCCCACTGCGTCCCCTCTTGACCTTCTTTCCTTCGCTTTCTGAACCCACCCAGGTTCAAAGTCAGGACACAAGGGACTTGCTATGAGCCCTGCTTTCTTTACCACCAGCGGTCCTGCTCTTCTGAGACCAACACAGAAAGTGGCTGTGGGTTTATCCCCAGCGTGTGATTATTTGTAATACATTCAAAAGGCTAGGAAGGCTCTGGGGAGGCAGGCGGCAGCACTCAAAAGTGATCTTGAGGCATTAGGGTGAACGAAAGTTACCTAGATAACCATCTCTGGGTTTCAGAAATCACTGGAGCCCCCAGACTAGAGCTCTGATTTCTCAGTGAGTGCTGAAACTGCCTCATAACTACCTCCTCCATTCTGAAAAACAGCAGATGGCAGGAGTATACACAGCTGGGAAAATCCCATTTTTGCTCTGTCCCTCAGTTTCCTTCCTCTATGAAACAGGAACCACAAAATGTGTAAACATTTGGAGGGGCTGAGCTGAAGCTGCTCTGTAAATAAGGGCTGCTGGCAAGTGAGCCCCTTCCACAGTGTAAAGCACAGTTCCGAGAGGAGGTCTGCACTTTCTCACGTTGATAATGTCATTGCTTTCGGCTGCAGACTGACCCTGAGGCTCAGAGTGAGCTCTCCTTGGCCAGTGGAGATCAGAGCCACTTGCTACAAAATGGCAGGCATCCACTTAATGGCCAAGCCTAATATATACATAGATTTACCTCTACATTACTGGGGAGAACCACAGCCCACACCTGGATTCTGGCAGGGGTAGCTAGAGGTCAGACCCCACACCAAACACTGAAGACTAGATTCATATGTTGACAGCTGACAGGTCTTCTGTTTGAGATATATTACTTGCTTTTCAAAATGCTGTCATATACATTGCTTCATTTTGATCTCAGAAGCTCTGTGATATCGATGGAGTGCGTTTAAAATTTCAGGTGGAAGTGATAGAAATGTGAGACATTAAATTCAAGTTCTCCCGAGTAAATAGTGATGGCACAAGAGCCAGAATCAGATCTTCTGAATGCAAATGTGGGACTCCCTGCAGGATGCAGCTGGGACCAACGGAGAGCGGGCAGCACAGGTTCACTGCGGGCTTCCCCTCCTTTCCCTCTCTGTCATCGGGGCAGGAAATGAGAGAAGCTACCTGAGCACCCATGGCCACGGCGGAAGAGGCTGGTGGTGGAAAGTAGGAAGTGAAGAAGGAAACAGGTGGAGCTTTGCATGGATACTTCCTGTTCACAAACTTCTTATGTTCCTCATTTCATTAACAGCGGCAGTGGAATTTCATGGACAATTGACGCTGAGCACTAACTGGGAGGTAATGAGAGAGGGAGGACGCAGGTAAAGGCTGTTTGAATTTAAATTCTATTTCTTCAGGGGGAGGAGGGGGGAAGATTTTTTTTTAAAGCAATTTTAGTGCCAGAAAAAGTTCCTTGCAAACCTCTTTGGACTTTTGTGTCTTGTGCCGGAAGTGTTGGGTCTGGTGACTGTCCCAAAACCCACTGTGTCCTTGCACCCACCAGTCTCTGAAGACCATCCTGGAGGTGGGGTACACAGATGCCCGGGAACTGTGTGTCTGACTCTGAGCAGAGTTTATCCCTCGGGCTTGTGGAAACACACAGTACCTGTCCACTGTCAAGAGCGAGCTAGAATGAGTTGTTTTGCAATCGCTACTGCAAAATCATCACATGCAAAATGCCATGGACCTGAGCAGAAATGGGGGATAAACTAGAAAGAGAAAACAGTGCCACTACTGTAATGTGTGGTCTTCATGACAAATCTCTCTCTGTCGTGCACATACACACAAACACATATATAAAAAAGAGGTTATGAAACATTCAAAGAAAGAAATGTTAATGCAGGAACAAAGCTAGAAACTAAAGGGTTACTGGGTGAAATGGTGAGAGAGGGGTCTGAGACATTTGATATACAGATTGGTGAAGCAAAAGAATATGTCAAACAGAAGTAGAGGCTGGGCTGTAAAGCCTCTCCTCAGGAAGTCGGAAGCAGGCTGGCGTGACTGCTCTGCGTACTGGTAGGGAACACTGAGAAATCAAGAAAGTCAAATACAAAGGGAAAGATATTTATTGAAAGGTTTCAATTCGGACCTTACAATTCAGGTTTGAGATCACAAGAACTGACATACGATAGGATAATTCTTACAGACTTGGCTCCTAGAGGATCTGAGCTGGAGTCGATTAGCTCTCCAAGAGCCAGTGATAGGGCTCTTCTACTCACTCTGGGTGAGTGTGGCATGGAAAGGATGCTGAGGAGCAATCAGGACTGTGATGGTTGTCTTTATATGTCACCCGGCTCGGTGATAGACCCAGTCTTTGGTCAATTCTAAATGTCTCTTTAAAGGTAGTTTTTAAAAGATAAGTTCAATATCTAAATCAGTAAACTCTGAGTAGAACGGATGATCCTCCATAATGTGGATGGGCTTCATACAACTGGTTGAAGACTTTAATTTTACAAAGACTGAATTTCTGAGAAGGGAGAATTCTGCCAGCGACCTACTCCTGGACTCAAACTTTACAGCTCTGTTTGTGTCCAGCCTGCCGGTCTGCTTTGAAGGTTTTGGACTTGCTAAGTCTCCACAATTGCATTTGAGTTATGGATGATTCATGTTCCTCCAAAATTTAACACTTAGTGCTTCAGAATCTGACTGTATCTAGAGACGAAGCCTTGAAAGAAGTAGTAAAAGTTAAATGGAGCCATTAGGACAGGCCCTAGTCCAGCTTGATTGGTTTCCTTATAGGAAGAGGGAATTTGGACATAGGTGTGCTGATGTATAGAGGAAGGACCACAAGAAGTGGACTGGAAAAGGTAGCAGTTTGCTAGCCAAGGACAGAGGCTGCAGAAGAAATCAACTTTGCTGGCACCTGATCTCAGGTTTCCAGCCTCCAGAATAATGAGAAGAGAAATTTCTGTTTTTTCCAGTTACTTCTCAGGCCTCATCATTTCACTGTGGTAGCCTAGCTGGCTGACACAGGGAAGGTGATTATAAATTCCTTGAATCTAAGGACTGTGCCTTGCATGTGGTACATGCTCACTAAATGCTAAATGGAGGCCTTGGCACCTGGGTTCTCCATGGCACAGAAGGAAGAAAGAGGCAGGGTCTCAGCTGGAAGACAAGAATAACAGCAGCAAAAGGTACCAGGATGCCAGAATTTTGTATTCTGATTGGTTCAAGGGAGTCCATGGGAATCAAACCAAACAGAGAATAGTTTGCGGCTGACACACCCTCTGTTCTCTGGTTGGCCTAATGCAACTCCTCAATCAACACTCAATAAAGGTTTTGTTGGATGAATGACTGAATACACGGCAAGGCCGAATGGGGAGATGGGGTGAACAAATGTCTCGGTGTGCACATATGCATGCCTGTGCCTAGGAGTTTTCTGAAGGAGATTTCCAGGTTCCTGGGGAGTGAAGGCTTCCACTTTACTGTCACCTCGTTCTGTTCATACATTTTCATCCTGAACAGGTCATTGCTGGATCCTCTGCTGTCCATAGGATGTGTTATTAGACTCAATGAAACGAGGCACAGAAGGTGGGTGGGAAGCTTTTAAACTCACCCTTCCTCCCCCCTCTGGCTTCCCTCAGAGATATTTTCAGCTGTCCTAAGGACTATGCCACACGGTGATGAAGAGCGCAGTGTCAGTGTTCACAAGCCACTCCACAGAGCCCAGAGGGAGCACAGGGTGATGGTGTAGAGCCCCAGCATGGCAAGATAGCTTCGGAAGAGCAGTCGGTCAAAGCGGTACAGGAGAGCCAGCCACTCGACCTCTTGCTGGTCCATCTGGTCCTGAGTTTGGATGTAGGTGTTGATGGATCGAAGCTGGAACCAGATTTCCTTTAGGGTTCCTGGCTGGGCCTCGTGCTCTTGATAAACTGGGGACTCTGCATGGTAGAGCAAAATTTGAGGTGAGCCAGAGGCCAACAGAGCCAGCCTGAACTTTCTCTTGAAGCTGATGGCCTCCCCCTTCAAGGGAGGTTGTTGGTGACCCTGGGCAGTGGTCTGGGGCTGGAGTCAGGGACTCTTGCCCTCTTGGCTTATACAGGTACAGCCATGCTAAGGAAGGCCTGGCACCCACGGAAGAGATGTGCCGTCTGAGCAGGGTGTGTAGAGGTGAGGTTCACCTAGGAGTTTCTCTGAGGTAGGGACCAGCCCAGCTGACTCAATCAGAGTTCTAGGGGCTGAGGTGATTGATGTGCTTTTGCAGATTAAGAAATTGGATCCCCAATATACACAATGGGGGGGGAGGCAGGGAGGGAGGGAGGGAAAGCATGCTTGCATGTCAGAGGAATCAATGGTTCAGCTTAGGGAATTGGTCAAAACTAGAAAATTACACAAGCTAGGAGTAGCTGAGGACCTGACCAGCAAGCTAAAATCACCTTTGGCAGGAGACAACCTTTAGTTTAGTGCCTAGAGAGGAATACAACACGTGGCACAGGAACTAAACCATAGGTGTTTATCCTCCGCCTGGCTGGGTGCTTGCTAGTGAACCCAAGTGCCCAGAGTGATAAAACAAGGCAGGATAGGGATCTTGAGGCTTCTCACAAACCTGCCACCCCAGCACACTGGGCCCTGCGCTCCACTCTAGATCCATCAGCATCAGCATCCCTTGGAAGACACATGAGACCCTGTGTCCGCCCGCTGCACTGTCCGCTGTGGAGAAACTTCACCAAGAGGATGGACTTGGTTAAGCTGAGAACCAAGAAGGCCATGCAGACTGTGAAGAAGACACCTACAGGAGACACCAGAGTAGGAAAGATGGAGTTAGCCAGAGATGGCGGAGGCCTTTCCCTCCTCGAATCTGAAAGGCAACCTCAGATTTCGGACAGGACTCCTGTCGGGGTGTCAGGCGGTCTTGAAGCTGCTTACCAATCAGAGAGGTGCTCCCCGTGCTCCGTGGCACCTCGTTAGCCATGTTGACCCTGAAGACAGTGTAGCCCACCAGCACATTGGTCTTGAATATAATCCTTGCCCGGCAGTTGGGGGGCAGGTAGAAGCTCCCCAGGTCCATAAGCATTAGGAAGATGCTGGGAATCAGCAGGCTCACGACATAGGCCAGAGGGCGTCTGCGAATCACTACCTGCCGGGCAGAGGACTCTGCTGAGTCTGTGCTGGGGAACTGAGGTTGGTCCTTCCATCTCAGCACTTTCACAATCAATATAGTTTACCTTATAAACATGTTTGGGGTTACTTTGTGGTTTGAAGAAAAGGAAAAACGTCCTTTAAACTTTACATGGAGTTAATGCTAATTTATTGATAGTTACTGTAAGAAGCAGTTATTCATCACTTGTGTGCCAGGCACCTGACTATTTCACATGCTTAACCTATTCAATCCTCACAACTTTTAGGGCTGAGTTTTGTTATTGTGTCCATCTTATAAACAAAGAAAATGAGGTTGCAATGGGTCAAATTGAGTGACTTGTCCAAATAAATACAGTTGGTGCAAAACTGTCTTCAAACCAAAATCCCAAAATCTTCATTCTCTTAGTTCACCTACATACAAAATTATTGTGTATTATTTTCCAGTTAGTTTTGTTTGTTTGTTTGTTTGTTTGCTTGTTTGTTTGTTTTTTTGAGAGAGGGTCTCACTTTGTAGTTCAGGCTGGCCCTGA
This sequence comes from Petromus typicus, assembly GCA_004026965.1. Classification (NCBI taxonomy): domain Eukaryota; kingdom Metazoa; phylum Chordata; class Mammalia; order Rodentia; family Petromuridae; genus Petromus; species Petromus typicus. The sequence goes on from PVIR01030186.1 coordinate 13,876, forward strand.
GCTCAGCCTTGAACTCACAGCAATCCTCCTGCCTCTGCCTCGCAAATGCTAGGATTATAGGTGTGAGCCACCATGCCCAGCACTGTGGTATGTGGTTCTGATTGCTGGTGGGTGTGAGTCTCCACACCCTGCATTGTTGTATGTGGTTACCAGGCCCTTTGCACTTGCAAGACAGGTGCCGGAACCACTGAGCTAAATCCCTGGGCCTAGTTTTCTTATTTCTTTGAATGTGAGCTCCATGGCATCAGGGACTTACCAGAGTCTGAGAAGGAACAAATAGCATAGTAAAGTGTGTACATCTCAGGTGGCCTAAGTGAAGACAGTACAAGATATGGTCTTGGTCTAAAGAAACTACAAGATCAGCGGGGCCGAACTTGGTAGCACATGCCTGGAATCTCCACACTCTAGGAGACTGAGGCAGGAGGATCACAAATTTGAGCCCTGCCTGGGCAAGACCTTAGCAAGATCCTGTCTCAAAACAAACAAACAAATAATCAAAAAGAACTGGGATTATAGCTCAGTGTGAAGGTCTCAGGTTTAATTTCCAGCCACTCCACCCCATAAAAGAAGATGAACATTCCAGGATTTTGGAGACTGAGTGAAAAGATAGTACCCTTAGGCCTGAAGAGGCCCAGGATTAGGAGTGGAGGCCAGACCTGAGGAGAGAAAAGTCTATATAGACAGGCAAGAGCTATGGCTTTCTCCTAGGAACATGACTGGTTTTGCGGTGATCCCCCCCTACTTCCTTCCAATTTCCTGAGCAAGGGTCCCATGTCTGCAAGGCCTGGCTTAGTCCCCAGGAAAATGGAGGAAGGAGGAGAAGGGAAACATGGATTCCACTAGAGTATAGCAAACTGAAGCTTTCTCCCTTAGTCAGTACTCCTTGTCCATGCAGAGCTCTGAGCAGGTTTTGTAACTTGGAGTTTGAGTCTCATAAAACCAGTTATTATTGCCACATATTACAGCTATGTGCTCTGGGACAGTACTAGGAAAATGTCTTTCCACAAACACCTAGTCTTCTCATCTTTCCTAAAATGAAACTAGGAAATACATAGCTGAGCTGCTTCCCTGGTAGTCAGAAAATCCTTATTCCATCCCATTTCCAGGGCAGCGGTGATCTTCCAAGGGGCAAAAATAAGACTTTCCTTATAGTTAGTATTCAACAAGTGGTTATCAAGTAAATGAACACCCAAGGCCCTGTGCTACTGGACATAGATAAGTGATGCTTAGACTCAGGATCCCTGGACTCCCCCAACAATAGAACATTTCCACAGACAGGGCCAATTGCTGGATGCATTTACTGTCACGGTGTGATGTGGACAGTCCTCACTGCCAACACAGTGGGAGTGGAGCAGCATCTTCCACTGTGCAGTTCATCCCCCTTACATAAGAGGAGACCCCGAGTGGGGTGCGCTCCCCGTTGTCTGGATGCCTGCCTTCCTCTCTGCTGCAGCACCTTTGCCCTGCTCTCAGAGTCTGAGTGAGGATGAGGCCTTCTCACTCATCTCCACCTCCTCCTCCGAAGCCAAGGCAGGGATGACCTGGCAATAGAGCAGAGGATGGCAGAGGTCAGCTTGGCCAGGAGAGTCCAGACGCCCCCTTGCTGCCTGGGTTAGGGCTCCCAGCCACCAGGTCTGGGCTCCCATCCCAGCTCAGTGGAGCTTGGCAGACCAGGGCTGTGTGGCAGGTTGTAGCCTGGCTGTAGTCTTTCACATTAAGCATAATTGGCTGCAAATGGCTGCACCAGAGCAATACTCACCGCTTTGCAGTAATTTGGTTAAAATGCATTTCTACCAAAGTGCCTTCAACAGGAAAAACAATAACCAAATTAATTGTCATCAGCCTGCTCCTCTTTCACTGCTGTCATCGTGCTGTGATTGAGATGGCTGTGGGGAGTGGGGGCAGGGAGAGAAGTCGACTGAGTCCTTTGACACCCAGGCTGGTAAGCTGGCCTCTGGGGCTGGGTGGCGATCAGATCTGCTGTGTCTGGGGGGCAAAAGTGGAATCTCCATCTTGGCAGGGAGTTTGTGAAAGGGAAGAAAAGTCTAAGAATATTTCCACGAGGAAAAGTATAAGTAGGCCTGATGTGCTGGCCAAAAACAACTCAGACTTAGAGTGGCGGGAACAGAGTTCTGCAGTGACTCTGTTCTGAGAGCTAAGATGAGCCACACGATGAGCCTGAGTGAGGTCACCTCGAGGTACCTCCATTTCTACTCTTTCCTTTTCTATCTTTGTTGGTTTTTGAGACAGAATCTCACCACGTAGCTGAGGCTGGCCTGAACTCATGATGATCCTCTTGCCTCATCCTCTTATGTGCTGGGATTACCGGCATGTGCTACCAGTCCTTTTCTGAAAGTAGACTGCTTTTGCCTTGCCAAACATCTAGGGTACAACTGAGATCTTTTGTATTCTTTAAACAAAGTTCCTGTGCAAATAGCACAAGTGAAAATGACTGCTCTCCACCAACAGCCTGAGGGAGACAAACCTCAGGAACTGAAACCAGGGCTCCTCTAGGTCCTAATTCCTCAGCAAGTGCAGTTCTATCAGACTGTCGCATGGTCCTTTACTGTTAGCTCCAGGCCAGCCTGGTAGTCCATAGTAGTACAAGACCAGCCTGAATTATATAATGAGATCCTGTCTCAAAAAGAGTAAATAAATAAAAACAAAGAGAGATTAGGAGGCAGCGGGCTTTATGGGTGTGAGTCCTGTGCAGGCACACATGGCCCTCATCCTAGACTGGCTCTGGATTTGGCCCAATGTTTCGGTGGTACTGCTAAGAAATTCTTAGTAATTTTTGGACAATTGTTATTTTGAACATTGTTATTTTGCAGTGAGCCCTACAAGTTTTTCTCAGTTCTGTCAGGAATTGCTGGATGTCAACAATAGATGAGTGGTGGAGTAAGTACGTAAGTACAAACATGGATAATTCACTGCTACTGTGACACAACACCAAGGACTTTACTAATGAGAGTGGTGAAGCCCACCTGTAACCCCAGCACTCAAAAAGCTGAGGCAGGAGGATCGCTGTGAATCAGAGATCAACCTGGCTTATATAGTGAGCTCAAGTCCAGCCTGAATTACATAGTGAGACTCTGTCTTAAAGAAAACAAAATAAAACAGAACAGAATAGAACCTCACTGTCTCTGGATTATAAAATTGAAAAACCCCTCCAGAACTACTTCTTCTACTCTTCTCCTACCTTTAGGATAAGATGTGTTCCATTCCTAAAATAGACCAAATAGTCTCTACTACTTTGACTTTCTTCCCAGAGCAAGGGACTCACCTTTTTCCTTAGGTTGATTTAGGGACAATGTTCCTTTTAGCTTAGAGTAATTTTCTCCATAAGCACAGTGCAGCCTTAAAAAAACTAATTTTATCCTATGGTTTTCAGAAACTTTTTCTTCATTACATAATTTGATCTTCAGCGTCCTTTAATCCTTTGTTTAACAAACAATAATTCAGTGTGAACAGGTTGTTGGACACTATCCTAAATACTTGAATTAGATTATTAATGGGACAGGCCTTTGCCCTGGCCTCTGTCATATCGGCTCATGAACCTGATTCTGGGGTCAGATATTTCATCAGCCTGTGGCCGGAGAGGAATTTGGCCCCAGAATGAAACCTAATTGGAGTGTGTACATGATTTGTATGACTTAGGTGGTGTGGCTGGGGGCTTTCTGCCTTGATAGTTGGTTATTTTGGATTTAGAGTGGATGCTCAAATAGACTGAGAATCTTGGGAATGCTGAGATCGGACGTATTTCACATGTGAGGCAGATGGTAATTTTTGAGGGCCACAGCATGGTGGACTCTACTATGGTAAATTGTGTTCCCAAGATTTCATGACCTTCCTGGAACCTCAGAATATTACCTTACTGGGAAAAGGGATCACTGAAGATGTAACTGGTTAAAATGAGGTCATACCTGAGTAGGATGGGTCTTTATCCTGTCCTACTGGGGCCCATAGTAGGAGAAAATGTGCAAAGAGAAGGCAATGCAAAGGTGGGAACAGATGGTTTGATGGATCTGTAAGCCGAGCAATGCCAGTGATAGCTGGCATGGAGCAGACTCTCCCTTGGAATTAGCGGGAGACTGAATTCTAGCCACCAGAATTGTCAGAAAATAAATTTCCATTGTTTTAAACCACCTCATTAGATGCTTTGTATGGCAGCTTGTAAAACTACTAAGGATGACTTGCCAGCAATGCACAGTTTGTGGCTGCCAAAGAAGGGACAGGAATGTACTGTGTTGTATTTAATTGTGTGTCAACATGATGCATGATTAGACATGTGGTTTCCGGAGTCAGATTGCCGGGGTTCAAGACCAGGCTCCACTATTCACCCTGTAACCTCCAGTGAGCTGGTTCACTTCTTGGTGCTTCTATCTATCCACTTGTAAAAATGCAGACACTTGGAGAACTCACCTCATGGGTGTAAACATTTGCAAACTCTTTAGACTGACGCCTGGCGTAAAGCATTTGGTCTTACAATTATTATTGTCATGTCTCCCTGGAAGATTTTTGAGGCCCGTCATAGATTTCAGGAACCGTTTTTATTCTTTGTTATGTTTTAAGTGTTTACCACTGGAATTGGCAAAGGAAAAGATATTCATTGGGTTGTATTGGGATCTGTTACTAATGCTACCTTTCATTCCCATGGAAGGGCAAGGTGGAGTTACCCCAGATGGGCCTGTCCCACTAAGGCCAGTCTTCCTCAGGCTGTCTCTCATAAATCATGCCTGAAACCATAACCTCTGATTTTGCTGGGAAGAAGTATTACCACTCAGTGAGACACTGAGCTCTGTAAAACTACCTCTACCTCCAGCCCATCATTTCTAATGGACTAAAGAAGCTGGTGCCTTTAAATTCCACAGAAAAAGAAGAAAAAGCACTTTAGTTTCAGTCCGTGTTCTCCATTAGACACCCTTCAGGTGTTAGCAGTATTATGCCACAATTTCATTATCCATTAAAGCCAGGTAATAATAAGTACACAAAGGTATTTGGAGCCTATTGATGTTAATGAAAGAGATCAATCTAATTCAGAATGTGTGTGTGGAGAGCTCCTTGGAGATGGAATAGGCCCCAAGGTTAGCCTATAATTGCCTCCTTGATGGTAGACCCCACCAGTACTCAATTTTGCATGACCGTCTTTATGACATAGTTGGAATTTTGACGCCCAGGCTCACGCTTCATACCGAAGCCCATTTTCCTCCTCTCCCAAACCCCTCCCAACATTTTCAGTTCAGAAAGAATGGGAAAGTTACTGCCATTTAAATAAAGCCAAGTTTCTTGGATCTGGACCATGTGTTGGGTTGGATTAGCAGAAAGTGCATGATTCATGCTTTGATTGAGGGACCTGGGAAAGATTCCTAAGGCCGTAATCTCTCTTTCTCTCCTATCTCTCTCCCTCTCTGTTGGTGTCTAGAAGTATGTTCTCTCAAATTTGTAAAATGCATTCAACAGAAATCTCAACAAAATTAATTATAGAAAGGAACCTTACAATGGAAAAAAGCGAGTCAGGGAAGCACCTTTTCATTTATCTAGGGGCGCTCTGTGGGTCCCTGCTTCCCACCAGAATGGACACTTTGTTCAACATGATGTGTCTGTGGTTGGCCTGGCTTAGCTCCCATAGCTGTCCACTCTTTTCCATCCAATAAAAGCTTCTACCTCCTCCCACTTCTACACTCACTTTTTTAGAAAGTCACTACCATGCAGATCAAATGCTCACCCTGCTGTTTCTGGGAACTGGTACATTCAATAATACATTGGAAGACACCTGCCCTCCTGTGGCTGCTGGATCAGGTCCGGCTCCGCACTGATGTCCTTGTGCGGGGAAGTGCCTTATTCTGGGCCCCGTCAATGTAGCCCAGCTCCAAAGCATCAGTGGTGCCCTCTGATAAACAGCTGTGTCCCGGAGCCAACAGCGGTGATTGTACATTAGCTGGAACTAACAGGGCATCCACAGTTTGATGTAGTGCAAACAGCAGCACTAAGAGGCCTAAGAGGACGAAGGATGGAGAAGAGGTCGTCCTCCCTCCTGCCTGCTCCACCTGCCTCCAACCTCTTCCTGGGCAGCCTGGACTGGGACACTGTAGTGACTAGTTTAGGAGGGAGATGGCCCTTTGCTTTCAGCGTCCTGGCAGGCCGGTGATGGCATGGGCATGGACTCTAGGTTTTACATCACTGGCCAAGGGCTGTTGAAAGACACCAGCATGTCTTGGATGCTGAATTCAGAGTTGCATACTTGCTGAGTAAAAATGATAAGCCCAGGGCGGGTGTGCGTGGAGCCCGAGTGGAGAGAGGGGGAATTATAACCAGAACAGAGTCTCCTTTATGTCTTTCCAAAGTGTAGAGTCACTACTAAGTCTGTCTAACATGATCTGTGATGCTACACAGGATCCTTACACTACTCGATTCTGGAGGACAAGGATAGAGACCAGCCCTGCTCGTAACCCCAGGGTAAAGGCACACAGGGAAGTCTCCTAGAGCAGGCACCTCGCTCCAGCACGTGTCCACGCCAGCGCTGTAAAGAGAGGAACAAGGCAGTGAAGGAACCCAGGGATTGGAGCGTGCATCCTGGAGCTGGAGAAGACGCCCCTGTGTGGAGCAATGTTTTAACAGCTTTGT
>PVIR01030187.1:0-20488 GCA_004026965.1 Petromus typicus
TGCACTGACATCTTTTCAGAAAGAAGGAAAGCAAAGGAGTCACAGATGAAGCTGGCTGCTGAGAGGTCTGATATAGCCACGTGCCCACTCTAGTACCACTGACCCAGGCCTTGGTACCTCCGAGCTCATTTAAGACTTTCAGGAGGGAGGGGTTGGGGGGGAGGAGAGGAGACTCAGTGACATAGTATTCTATTTCAGGTGTGCTGTGAATGTTCCTAACAAAGGCTGAAAATGGCCCTAAATTAACGTTAGGTTTCCGGTGTTTTGACTGAAAGATATACACAATGCAAAGCCCCTCCAAAGAATAAGTCAGCCTTTATCAATACTTTCCTAATGCCCCAAAAATAAAACAAGCCAAGATATAAACAGAACACGAAGATGTTTGCGTTCTCTTAAGAGGAGTCGTGACTCAAACAACCCTGGTCCCTGGTACAGATTGGCCTTTCCACAGAGGGCAAAGGAAGCTACAGATTACCTAGGACAGAGACACGCAGGAGAAGAGAGATGATGAGTGGGGCAGAGTGCTGCACCCCATCTTCATGGTCTTCAGGATGGATCTCCACATGCTCCTTCCCACCTAGGCCCAGGCCTGGGTGGTGGAGCAGCACTCGGGGGTGATTCAGGAGCAGCTGACTGGGGACTTGAGCCCACAGGGGCAAGAATTGCAACACAGTTTTGGGAAGTGATCCCTCAGGATGACAGCAGTTGGGGCTTCAGAAAGAAATAATCCATCCTTTTCCTAGCCAATAGGTAGGCCAGAGCAACCTCAATACTACCTGGCTCAAGAGCCCTCCTTGGGGGCACAGGAGTGAGTGATACTTTCTTTCTGGTATACCCCAGGGGAGCCCGTCAGGGTGCTCCAGTTCCAAGGTCTCTGGGAGCTGTAGGCGTGTCCTGGCCTGTGCTGACTGATGTCATTGCCAGGGCCCTCGAGAGGCCTGCTGTAGCCTGTGTCCAAGTATGCAGAACACTCCCTTTACTCCTAGCCTCACCTGCAGGGTAGACATACCCTGGGCTTCTAACCCTTCGGGACAGCAGGTGCTTCAGGACTTGGGGAAGGACGGGAGACACCTACCCTTGAAGCTGGAAGTTAGGAAGACTAGGGCCAGAACCCTCAGCCCTCAGACAGCCAAGCTGAAGGGAATGCTCCTGTGGCAGGGTGACAAGCGGGAGGGTGAGAGCAAGGCAGGGAGAACCCACAACCTGGAGCTCTGGGATAAATCCTTCTCCTGTTAGTCAAGACCTAGGCAGGTCTATGTATTCACACCCCTGAGCCCTGCCCTTTACCCTGTAAAGAAAAATAGAGCCTTAGTTGTGAAACGGACTTCCTTGAACGAGAGCCACAAGGCCTGGAAAGGAAATGTCCCGTCCTTCTCCTCCTCCCAGGCCTGGGCAAGTTTTTTCCCTTCATCTCACAGAGGCAGGCTTGGAGCACAGCAAGAATCACAGAGACTATGAGGTCGGAACCACAGAAGAGAGGACTCTTGTGTCTGCGGCTGAGTGGGGGAAGGGCAGAATGCCAGACAGGCCAAGAGGAGAAGGAGAGGGCTGCGCTGGAGCTGGTGCAGGGCTGTGCAGGCTTGGTGGGAAGGACCCTACTGCCTGAGGCCTAGGCCATCTCTGCTTTCCTTCTAGATTGGCCTGGAGAAGGGGCAACTATGTCGGGTTGCAAAACAAAGTTGGCTGGCTTGTCCTGATCAATGGGAGATGAGAGGTGTCCCTAGAGGAAAGTGCAGGAAATACCTCCCACCTTGGGAGTCCTGGAGTGGGTGAGGGGGTTTGTAGCTTTATATCAGGCTCTGGATTCTGCCTCTGGACCTGCCCTTCCCTCCCTCTGGCTCTCACCCTTCCAGGACCCAGAGACAAAATAGGGGTTCTGACCCTTAGATAGCCCATGACCCACTTAAAACGAGCCAGGACTGCAGCCCCTCCCCTACGGGAGGAGGCAAGATAGGGGAGGAAAAAAAGAGCAGGGCATGAAGTTGGCATTGGGCAGCTGGGCAGACTCCTTTTGTTAGGCACTGTCCCTTCCCAGTCCAGAGGAGGGCTCTAGCCCAGGGAAGAGGACACGGCCTTCTCCTGGTTGTCAGGGCTTAGCCTCTGGCCCCAGGGCAGATTTTTATTCTTCCCAGGCCGTGAGCCCTACAGTTCCACCCCTAGGGCCACACTCTTCCTTGCAGCCTCTGATCCCCCTCAGGAATACACAGTTTTCGCTCTTTTTGGAGAGCTTTCTTCCAGGGCTGGGCCCAGGTCAGGGGACCAGGGCACAGGAAGCCAAATCCAGATCCCATCCCCCTTCTTGGGCCCTACCCGGCCCCTCCCGACCGCACCCAGGCCCTGGCCGGGCTGAGTGGGTTGGGATGGCCCAAAATAAGAAACTGATTAAATCTGTCTCCTACCTTCACCCCAAAATAAAAGAGTGAGAGGAAAAACTTCCTCAGGCAACTCCCACGCGGCTTCCTCTCGGGCCCGGTGGGCCACGGTCAGGGAAAGGGTGAGGACTGGGGTCAGGCGCCCTGGGCCGGGCCCTCTCCCTACTCCGGTGCAGCCGTGCAATTAACACAGAAACAGTTAACAACAGTAACAAAAGGGCCCGAAGGCGCCGGCCGGGTTGAGGACAGGGGAGGCGGTGGCCGGCTGAGTCCCCGATCACAAGGAAAGCTTTGTGCGCACAGCAACGCGGCCACACGGCGACCGTCGGCGCCAGAGCTCAGGCCCACACCCAGAGGGTCCCGCACAGCGCGGGCGCCGGGCCGTGCACCAGGCTGCAGCTGGCTGCAGATGCGACCGTGCGGGACGCGCCGGCCCGGCTCGCGGGGGGCGCGACAGCGCAGGACACTTGTGGAAACAAGCAACTTGCACATGACAACAGCGACAACGCGGGGCTGGCGCGGGGTCCGCGGCTGTCCAGGTTCCCCTTGGCTCAGAGCGCGCTTGGCCCGGGGGACTGGAGGGGGCGCCCCGCCGTGCGGATCTCCCAGAGGAGGAAGGAATGGGGAAGAGAGTCGGCGGCGCGGAGGAGGTTGGTCGAAGAAGCGCAAAAGTTGGCAGGATTCGAGGTCTGGAGACCAGGAGCCGACAGAGCGCGAGGGCGTCCCGGCAGCCGGGCCGTCCCCGCGGGACCCTGGGCTCGCCTCCCTCCCGGTGGGCGCAGCTCCGGAAGGGCCAGGGGCTCACTTACTTCGGGGCTGAAGCTGCTGCTCTGGGCCGAGCCAAGGGAAGCGAGCGCGGTGCCGAGCGTGAGCAGGGGGAGCAGGAGGCTGCGAGGCACGCGGCGGGCGGGAGACATGATCCGAGACGGCGGGGAGCCGGCCGTGCGGCTCCCGGTGGGGCCCGCGCCCTGGGGTCCGCGCCGCTCCCGCCGGGCGCCTTTGTCTCTGGGAAGCCCAGAACTTGGATTCCCAGAGTGGAGTTGGCTTGGAGGTGATGGGGTTGTTCGTGAAAGTGCCTGCTTGCTCTCCTTCTTTCCCGTTTTTTGATCTTTCTTCTGCTTAGTCGGCGAAGTGGTCCGGGAACCCTCCGCTCTCCCTTTAGTCCCTCCTTCTCCCGCAGCCTCTCCTCCGCCCCCGCCCTAATGCCCTCCTTTCCTAGGGACGTGGTTGGTTCAGCCCTACAGCCAAACTGCCATCAGCAGGGGCTGAGGCCACAGCGGACTACTGGGGGGCTGGCGGGGGACAGGGGATGGGATGTGGGAGACCTTCTCCTGCTAAGCCCCTTTCGGGTGGCCTGACTCCGTGGTGTTCCGCTCTCGCCTTGTTTCGGAGGGGAGCTTAACAGGAGACGAGGTGGCCATGGTTCACTAGGAGCTGGGGTCTCGTTGGTGAGGGGAGCGGTCTTCCACGTCCCTACGCGGGGTGCCAGCTGGGACCTGTTTACAGTAACCTTAGCTACAGTAAGCTTTGCAAAGTATAACAAAAGCCAACTAGCTATCGAACTCAATTACACTGGGCCGGGGGTGGGGGGGCAACCTTGTAGAAAGATATATGCGTGCCCCCTCCCCAACTCCCATTACTGCCTACTACAATCAGGATGCTCCCTAAATTAGAAATGCTGGGGAGCGGAGGGGTACAAACCACGGAATCTGAGAAAAGCAAATTAAGTTTGGTCAAACTGTTGGAAAAGAGGAAAGGGCTAGAGGTTAGAACTCAGAAGTTTAGTTCTGCCCTTCACTGGAAAAAGGAGAAATGCCTTAAAGGTAAACTCTGACCAGACTCCAAGAACAAAAGGTGAGGTATGCAGGGAATGGGGAATGCAGGCTAAAACCGTCCGAGAAAGGGAGACAGATAAGAGGCTGAGAACTAGATCTGGAAGAGCTGCAAAAACGCAGCACAACAGAAGCAGGAAAAGTGTGGGAGACAGAAAACTCGACCATCAGCGAAATCTAAGATCCAACAAGAATTGCATTTGGTCAGCGGGAGGAAGGATGCAGCGGAGGGAGGGAAGAGAAAGAAGGCAAAGAAAGAGTAAACGGACGGGGGGGGGGGGGGTGGACGTGAATGAGGTCGGGCAGGAAGCTCTAGAAATGCTAGGGATCCAGGAACTCTCACATTGTGGCAGAAAGGTGGCTGCCCAGAGCTGTCCTGGAAAGGGGACAAAAGTCCTTTGCCCTGGGATCCAGGGAAGGGTCATGATCAATAAAATGGGAGGCTGTGACTGGGCAGCTGCTTGTAGGAGGTGCATGGTGGGTACTAATTCCATAGTTTGGGGGCTGAGCTCTTTGTAGGGGTGGGGAGGTGCAGGCCTTTTTCAACCGACCCCTGGAACTCACTGTGAACCATGGTAGGTCTTAGAAGCCGACACCCAAATTTGGTTCTTCCCATGTCAGCCTTGCCGTTGTGGTATTCTCCCGTGGAAACTCTCTTGCAGAGAAAGAGCTCAGCTAGAAAGCCTTTTTCATCTAAGCTTTTATTTTTTTTCTTTCCAAGCATTTATTAAGTACCAACAGCACATGGTGGAGTTGTGTATGGGCTACAGACATGAGTGCAGCAGCTACAGCTCATAGCTGGGTGGCCTGGTGGTCTGCAAGAGGGTGGGATTAAAAACCCCAAAGCTTTGCTCAGCCAAACTGGGGTTGAGTCCGGATCCGGGCACTGAAAGATAACGTTCTTCCTGCTGTGCCAGCTCTTTGGCTCCAAAGACAAACGGGGAACTTAGGTTCTTGTGGCTGAGATGAGACATCCAGCTGATGGAAAAGAAAGCCGGAGAGGTTGGGAAAGGGCACAGGGGTTGCTTTTTATTGACTTGGGAGTGGGTTCCGTAGCAAGATCCCTTTGGGCTTAAGAGCGTTTTTCTGTTTCTGTTCTTCCTCCTGTAACTTCTGCTGCCTGAGCTGCCATGCCTGCAACCCAGCATCCATTTCCTGTGACAGCAGAACCACTCGTCTCTGAAACCGACAGGAAAACCAGGGATGATATTTGGAGTGTGAGTCCAGCACCACACATCTTTTCTTTCACAAAGTTCTAAGTTTCAGCTGGAAGCTTACACTGCTGACTTGGGAGTGAAAGGGCTGCACTAAGTCCTGGGCTGGGAAGCAGAAGGAGCTAAGAAAATGTGAGGCAGAATATCCACCACTGGCTTCTGCCCTGGGGGTCCCCTCGATCCCTCCCTTCTCACAGTGTTAAAATGTTTGGGTTTGGCTATTAAACCTTGGAATGCAGCGTGTATGTTACCTCAGGTGCAACAAAGCTCAGGACAATCTTTTGATGCTTTTTGAGTCAGGGTCTTACTGTATAGTCCAGGCTGGCTTCAAATTCATGACAATCCTCATGCTTCAGCCTCTTTAGTACTGGAATTACAGGCACTTAACATTATGCCTGGTGATTTTTTTTTTTGAGACACAGTCTATGTATTTTGGGCTGACCTTAAATTCACTCTGTATCCCAGGCTGGCCTCAAACTTCCAGTGCCTCAGCTTCAAAAGTGCTGGGACTACAGACCTGCGCGATTATACCTAAGACAAAGTTTAATCTGAAAATATCTCTCCAAGCTCTGCCAGAGCTCTAGTCACTCACTGCAAACTTCTCCCTTTGCGCTTTTCTTCGAAGCTGGCCTTTCATTGGGGGAGCAGGACGGCCATCTACAGACAGAAGTGAGAGAAAAGGCAAGAGTTAGAGATGGTCAGCCGCCCCTTGTCCAAACACTGCATGGGGAATAAGAATTGTGTCTCCGTCCTCTCCTGTTTCACACCCACTGTAGTCGATTCCTCTGAATTAAGGCCCTTGTCTTCAATAGGAGGATTTAATAGCCTGTCCATAAATGACAGCCTAGGCACACTCCCCCTCTATTTAACCCTCTTTAACCTGGAATTCAAGGCAACTTGCGGTACTGAATCCACTGTTTTACCTTCAGAAACCCTTTATGAGCACAGGCTGAGATCCCAACGCTGAGGCGAAGCAGGAGGACAAGAGTTTGAGGCCAGCCTGAACTACACAGCAAGACTTAGTCTCCAAACCAAACAAAGCTAACCAACCCCACAAAGAGACGCATGCAATGTCTTCGTTAAATCTCCTCTTACTCTACAATGAAATGTCTGCTTTTCCTACTTTCTAGCCATGTCCTCATCCTTTAGCCCAGTAAGTCTTAGCTTTCCTGGATGTTTTTCTGCAATCTCATCAACTTTATCAGTTCTGTCTCTGGGGATCCAGTCCAGGCCTCATGCATGCCAGCTCTCTTCTGTAAGAAATGCCCTTGGTATTCATCTGTTTGCTTTGGCCCAATTACTGTACTGAGGTTTTTATCATTATTTAGTTATCTCATATCCTCTGGAAAGGGGTGGGATACTAAATACTATTAATTTTTTAATGTAACACAGCTAACTTGAAATCATGGTCTGTACTGCTAGCTTTCACAATTCATAACATAAGCACGTAATGAAGATTCCATAAATATCTGCTGACTTGCTGCAAATATGTACTATGTGACCTTAAACAGTTTATTAAAGGAAAAGGCACTACTTTCTATAAAGCAGTGAAAATTGTACCCAAAAGTTACAAGACGGGTTGGGAACTTTGCTCAGTGGTTTTAGCGCCTGCTTTGCAAGTGCAAGGGCCTGGGTTAGATCCCCAGTAACCACATACAACAATGCCAGGAGTGGAGACTCATGCCCACCAGCAATCAGAATCACATACAACAGTGTCGGGCGTGGTGGCTCATGTCTGTAATCCCAGCATTCAGGAGGCCGAGGCAGGAGAATTGCTGAGTTCAAGGCTGAGCTCAGGGCCAGCCTGAATTACAAAAGTGAGATTCTGTCTTTAAAAAAAAAAAGTTTGAAGGCAAGACAGGTAAGTTGGGCACAGTAGAGCACACCTGTAATCCCAGCATTCAGGAGGGTGAGACAGGAAGGTCACTGTGAGTTCAAGTCCAGCCTGGTCTAGTAAGTTCAAGTCCAGCCTCAACTATATAGAGATCTCTGTCTCAAACAACCAAGAGAATTAGGCACATAGGTGGGACTGGTACTTGAGATGCTGAGCAGGAGGATTATGAGTTCCAAACCAGTCTGATAACACAGTGAGACACTATATCAAAAAAGAATTAGGTACAGGGGCTGATAGCGTCTGCTTAGTGTGCAAGTGGCCCTGGGTTCAATCCCCTTCATTGTTAAAAAAAGATCAGGTACATAAAATTCCAATCTTTGTAATATTCCTCCACATTACCACAGAGATCCTAAGCTTCCTACAATAAATGACAAGAGAAACATTTTCACAATCCTGTCACCAGGTATCTGAAAAAGCAGGACAAGATTCCTAGAGAATCCAACAGGTATTACTACTTGGGTCACTGTGTTGTGAAGGAGACCTTGCCATAACCTAGTTCTAGCTTTTCTTCTGGTACTACCCAGTTGTATATCACAGACATTTCACTTCTGCATGCCTCAATTATCCTACTGGTAAATGGAATCCATATAGAGTGGGGAAGACTCTGAGGTTCCCCCCTTTAGAAAATATCTACCTCTTCCTTTTTTACGACAGGGTCTCTATATCACCCAGGATGGTGTCTAACTCAAGCCTCAGCCTCCTGGATTACCAACAAGTGCTACTATGCCTTATCTTAAGGGAAAAAGACTTTTCTTTTTGTGGTGTTTTTGAACCAGGGTCTTGATCTGTAGTGCAGGCTGGCCTATCACACAGGATGGCAGCTTTCCACGTACCACTGATTGGCATCGAGCTCATAGTCTTGTCTCAGCAAGCGCTGGGGTTATTGATGGGCACCACTACACAAGTGTGGGAAGAAAAGACTTCTGTCCTCAGCCTTGGTACAAATTCTCAAATCTACGCAGAGACTGTTCTTATTTGAACGTCATCTCCCCTTGAGCTACGTTAGGTCTCGTCACCCCTCTGCAGTCCCAGGGCGGCCCACGTGAATTATCTTCTTTCCGTCCACACAAAACACGGCGATCATTTCTATCTTTACTTTCTGTAGTCGTGGTTTATTTGACAAACAGCGCTTCTTTTTTCTAACTCCGTTTTCCAAAAATCCCAAACCAGACACGCCCCGCGGGACACCACGCCCCTCCCGGCCCGGCCGCCACACGGGGTGAGGAATCGCGCAGGTAAACTGGGATCTTGGCTCACCTGCGAAAGACCAGTCCGGGAGCTCGGTGAGCGGCCCGTAGCCGGAAGGGCTGGCCGCCAGGCCCTGCCTGCGGGGAGGAACAAGGTTTAGTGAAGTCCTGGTCCGCTCGCGGGACCCCGCGCCCCACACCCAGCACTTACTGGAGGCGCCACTGGCTGCCTGCCCGGGCCGACGCGCCGCAGTGCAGCCTCCGGACACCTACTGGGAAAACGGGACAGAATTAGAGGACTGGACACACAGACAAGTTAAGAGTCGCAGCTCCGCTCCTCTCCTATTTCCGAGTCCACAGATCCTAACTCACTTGAGAGCAGCGTTCCCAAAGCAGCCATGCTGAGGTGGAGGCGGCGGAAGTGGGCGTGGCCTGGGCGGCCACGTGCACTGTTACGGGGGAAGCCGGAAGCCGCCATCTTCAATCCGTTTTCAATCACGGGCCCCGCCATCTTGGGTCTTCGTACGGAAATAAGGAGGTAATACAGCGCTGGTGTTGAGCCAGGAAGTCCAGAGCTTGGCTGCTCGATGGTGGTCGTTTCTTCAGTGGAAGTCGTGATATCCTGATAGAACGTTCCGAAAAGTTGCCAATGAACTCTGCTCAGCGGTGTCTAGTCTTCTGAAGTTTGTAGTAATTTACCTCAGGCGCAATATCCACATTACCTCATTCTGCTGTATCCCACATATCTAACAGTATTTTTCCCAGACTAAGTGATAAAATCTAGAACGAATCCGAATTTTGTTTTTCAGATCTTACTTACCCAACAAATTTGGAATTCTGTGTTAATAAGTGCAGCAGTGAGGACAAGGAAGTTTACGTGGAGAGCAAAACCAGATGTTATCACCATCATAGAGCGCTTCCAGATTCTCCATAAAAGGCAGTAATCAAGTCAGGCAGGTGATTGCAGTATTACAATGAAGTGTTGGGAATGGAAGTACAGTATGTGTTGTGTGTGAGCATGGGCGTCAGCGTGAGCAATTTAACAGGACACTACCTCAAAATGAAAAAACGGCCGGGGATGCAGCTCAGTATCAGAGTGCTTGTTCAAGGTCCTGGGTTCAATTCCCCAGTACAATAAAAAAGTTTTTCCGTGCTTAGACTTGGGTTCCTCTCTCAAAAAGAATCTCATATAGCATTTTAAAATCTGAAATTGTAGACTCTCCCCTTTTGGAGACAACTCATGGCCATATCACTGAGCTAAGTGGTGGTGGGGTTTTTTGAGACAAAGTCTTGCCATGTAGTCTAGGCTGACCATAAACTCAGTATAGTCCAGGCTGACTTTGAACTTGTGGCAGTCCTTTTGCCTCAGTTTCCTGAGTTCTGGGAGTACAGGCGTTTGCCACCACACCTGGTTATTTTAGCCTTTTTTATTTTTTTTTTTCAGGTCTCCTCAAATCACTAAATTGCCAACAGTTCTGGGCTGGAACTTGGCATCCTGCCTTTCTCAACCTCCCAGAGATTACAAGTATGTGCCAACTTGCCTGGCTCAGAAGACATTTGATATCAAGCATTTTGAATAAAAGATAATTGTTTAATAAGTGGCAAAGTCAGGTTTATTATTCTTTCTTTTTTTTTTAATCAAAAACTATCTATTCCATTTTGTGAGAGAAATCATTTGCCCTTAATGTATTAGTTTTTAAAAATGCATAGCACTGTTGAAAACAGTTTTAAGGGTCAAAATGTAAGTAAAAGCGCATTATGAAGCTCCTCCAAAAGTGCCCATTACTGTGTACCAAGCCAGACACTTAAACACATGCTGACTGAGGGAACCTGAGGGAGTGGTGTAATCGCCTCTTTGGAAGTTTATCATTTCCTTCTGCAGGACTGAACTTTTTCCACAGGAGGTGGCTTTGAGTTGTGTTTTGAAAGAGGGGAAGGGTGGATCCTAGTTTAAGAAGTAAAAGCAGCTATTTCTATAACAATAAGAATGGTGTAGGCTAGGGCTGAACAGGAAAAGGGGACGTGAACAAAAGAAACTTGGCTAGCAGCCAGCAGATACACCTTCCCCATATAAGCAAGGGAAAGAAGACAGTACAGCTACTGTCTTATATTCATACACTTATTTTCTTTTATGGTGCTGGGGTATTGAACCCAAGGCCTTGTGCATGCTAAGCAAGCCCTTTACTACTGAACTACATCCCCAGCCTCACACGCTTCATTTTTATTTATCAAAACTCTTCTACATAAATGATTTCATAATTAACCTACAAAGTAGATAAGACAGTCTAGGGAGCAATCATGTAACTTTGTTTGTAGTTTTTAGGAATCTGGAAATTGAGCCAAAGCACGGCTGTTGGCCTGGAGTAGAGTGTGTGCTTCTCATGTTTGTGGCCATGGGTTCCATCGCCAGGACTGTGGGGGTAAGGAAGGGAGGCTGTGGATTTTACACCTACTGTAGTTGCAGAATAAAGACAGAGTGACAACAATCCCAAACTTGGTTCCATGAGCCTCTGTGTAGTTTGGTAATAGTATTTTTCTTGGGGGGGGGGATAGTATTATAGGGTACATTGGATCATTGGGTTATAATCAGGCTGACATAAAAACAGCTTCGGTTGTGACTAGAATTTTAGTTTTAACTTACGACCAAAGTTTTGTGTTATAACTGGAATGCCAGTTGCTTGTATTTCTAGACGATCTCAGATACAAATTTAATCCTTAGAGAGTTCTGAAAGGAATGCTACAACATCCTTTCTTGTGTGGAGTTAATAGAGAAATCCTAGGCCAGTGTCTAAGGCTACTGAGATCTGTCTGTAGACAGGAGAGAAACTTTGAAGGTTGGATAGAGGAGTTTGAGCCTTTATTTGTCCATCTTGACTTACAACCAACCTTCTCGAACAAATTGAGTTCTTAAGTCAAGGGTCAACTATAGTTTCTTAAGAAATGGCTCACTCATCAAAAGTATTCCAGGTATTTCTTGCATTGAACAAAGAACTGGATAAAACAAGCCAGTAACAGTGCCATAAAATTTATTTCAAAAGTTTTGGGTAAAAGAGTATGGGAGAAATCAGCTTGGAGAGTAACTTGGACCAAAAAAGAAAAAGAGGGTAAAAGCAAAAATAAAAGTATGTACCAGGGCCAGGGATTTAGCTCAGTGGTTCCAGCGCTTGCCTTGCAAGTGCAAGGACCTGGGTTTGATCTCCAGTAACCACATACCACAGTGCTGGGTGTGGAGACTCAGCACTCAGAACCACACACCACAGTGCCAGGCGTGGTGGCTTGCGACTATAATCCCAGCACTCAGAGGTAGGGACAGGAGGATTGCTGAGTTTAGAACCATCCTCAACTACAAAGCAAGACCCTGTCTCAAAAAAAAAAGTATATACCACATTCAGATGTGACCCTGGCTGCCGTGTTATCACAAAGGATAGTGTTCCATGATGTTTGCTCTTCTTTTATGCTATCTACATCTTCATGGGAGCTTAGGAGATATTAGAGGGTGAGCAGTTCTCCACTGTCTAGAAAGGGGGAATGATGAGGGCTAAGGAAAAAAAGACAATAGAGACTTGCATAATTCCATAGTATATGGGTGGTTGGGAAGTCAGTACCTCAAGAGTAGGCAAAGGGAAAGACACTCTGAGATAGCCACTATTCCCTGGGTACGTGGAATAACTTCAGACAGTATCAGGTGACTGAGAGGGTGGCAGTAGTCCTATTTTGATAATGATTTTAAGTTACTGAGGAGCTTATGTTGGTGGTAGTCAAGAGAGCATTCCTACAATAGTTGGTAGGTCAAGATCTCAGGCTAATAAGGAATCTGTTCTTCCGGCAGGTGAAACCTTTCCCCTCTTTTTTTTTTTTTCTTATCACTACTCTATTCTCCAAGAACCACGATGTCCTCAGCTGATTACTCTTGCTCCTGAGCATCACGGTACCATGGAACCATTGAGGCCTCATCTGTGACTGGAGGCAAAATGCAGTTGTGCTTCCGCATGCCATAGCTGGCTCTTGGGCAAGGTAACATTGGGCCTTAGACAGCTGTAGTCATTCTTTAATTACGAGATGACTGTTCCCAAAAAATGTATGTAGAATGGCTTTCAACAGGGAGAAGTTCCATCTACATACAGGGTCCTCATGTTGCCCTGGGTCTTGAAATTAACAAGTTCCACTCATTTTCCCAGCCACCTTTGTCATCTCCTATCACATTTTTCCCTCAGAGACATAAATCCCATAAATCTTTATGAGGTGCCAAAGGAGTGGAGGTCTCTGTCTTCTGTATCTTCTTCAAGCTGGAAAAGACTGTACATCCTTTTAGGGATTATGGACTCTGCAACTATTTTGGGGTGTTGTGGCTTGTGGATAGGCTAAAGGAAGAAAAATCTGTCAGGAAATAATGAGAAAAGAGCTAGTGACCCTCAAGCTGTGTGTTAGATGGGAGAAAGAGCAGATCAGACTTTCATGTTTCCTGTGGAGAAAAATGTATGTTAGAGAGGTATGTCAGATAAATTACCAAGAGGCTAAAAGGGCCAGGGATGTGGCTCAGTGGCACTGTCTCTACCTGGAAAGTATGAGGTCCTGAGTTTGATTCCTACTGAGTGCAGGGATCTAAGAAGGCCTATTGATTTAGCTCAGTGGTTCTGGTGTCTGCCTGGAAAGTGCAAAGTCCTGAGTTTGATCCCTGGTACCACAGTGCTAGGCGTGGTGGCTCACACTATAATCCTAGCACTCAGGAGACAGAGGCATGGGGATTGCTGTGAGTTTGAGACTAGTGTGGGTTACATAGTGAGCTCAGGACCAACCTGAACTACAAAGTGAGACCTTGTCTCAAAAAAAATTCTAAGAGCCTTGGTCTTAGCCAGATCTTGGTTACTTGTTTGTAGTAGTGCAAGAACTTTGCTTTTTGAAGAGAAATTTCAAACTTTCCAGAGGTTCACAGGAATAGCTTTTTTGTTTTGGGTAATCTTGTTCTTTAGACAGTTCATGTGGAACTAGCTTTGTTTTTATCTGTCTGTGCTACTTTTACTGCAGTGGGTGTTGCAAGAATAACTCAAAATGAACCTTTCCAGGGCTGGGGAGTTAGCTCAGCGGTTCCGGCGCCTGTCTTGCAAGTGCAAGGGCCTGGGTTCGATTCCCCGGTATCCACATACAATACTGGGTGTGGAGACTCACCCCAGCAGCAACCAGTACCACATACCACAGTGCCGGGCGTGGTGGCTCACGCCTGTAATCCCAGCACTCGGGAGGCAGAGGCAGGAGGATTGCTGTGATGTGAGTTTAAGGCTGAGCTCAGGGCCAGCCTGAACTACAGGGTGAAACCCTGTTTAAAAAAAAAAAAAAAACAAAGAAAGAAAGAAAAAAAAAGAAGAAGTACACTGACTATATCCATATCCTTTTCTGAATGGATAGGAAAGGTTTTAACCCATCCTATAAAAGTGTCAGGACCAACATGATGGAACATGGGTAAAGTCTACTGCCAGTCTTCTCCAGGGATGTCCCTCTCCTTTGTATAAGAGCTAATGAAGGAAGCACTTTGGGCTTGTTAGGTTGTGGGAGGCACAGAGCAGGCAAGCTTTGCAGATCTGTTTGATGGTTGTTAGTTCTAGTACTGTGAAAACTCGAGTGATCATTTCTGGTGTAGCCTCTTTTCCCATGTGGAAGGAGTCATGAAGAGTTTTTGTAGTCTTCTACTGTGACCCTTGGGGAAGGACCAGTTTGTTTCCTAAATACCATCAGAGTCCCCTTTTAATTCCCCTTGTCCTAAGGCCCATTTGTCCTTTTGGGAGGGGGTATACACTGGTGGTCACTGGTGGTCACTGGTTCCTCAGCACCTGGGAATAAGGCTAGAGTCTTAAGGGCTGCAGGGCTGCTGTTTTGCATCCTGTCAGCCCTTGTGCTTTCCCATGGAGGTTTCAGACAGGTCTCTAGAGTGTCTTCTATGGTGCAGGACTGCGACCTGACTGGGGAGATGGACTGCCTCTAGGCGCTGTAAGATTTCCTGTGTTGTATTTGGTTACGAAATTGCTTGGGACCTTTTAGTATGATAAGTACAGGCATAGCTGAATTTGCTCTATTTGATATGCCCTTATACCATACAACAGGATGTACCTGTTGGCTAATCTGATCAGGGAGATCCAGCATAGTCCCAAGTAAAATCCATTTTGGCCTTAACTGGTGTTTGAGCTTTGCCCCCCAGTTCTGTTAATAAATCTCTTCTTAGCAGGGGATTAGTTCACTGTGTGACAATGGGAAATTCATGATTAAACATGTGACCTTTGAAGTAATACATCAGAGGAGGTGTAAAGAAACACCACCTAGGGGTCCCTTTGACCCCAAATGTGGCCACAGGCTTAGAGGAGATCTTTCTATGGAAAGAAAGCAGAACAGAATGTATTTATAGGCAGTTCATTGGCTCATCTATGGCGTTGTATTTACCCAAAATTCCTCAGAGGAGATGATGATGTCTGTGGACAGGGGAACTGCAGGTTTCTTGAGCTGCTTCAGTCCCCCAAGTAGGAAATGAGGGTTCTGGCTGGCCAAGCCCCTCTGTGGGAGCGGGACAGTCCAACCTCCAGGGCCATGCATCAGACGCATTAGGTACCTCACATTTAGAATAGGGCCCAGGCAGAGGCTTGATGCAATCTTGTACCCAGTGTCTAGTCTTCTCACACTTGATACAGGAACACTTTTCTCAGTTGTCCCTTGGGTTTTCCTTAGATGATGTTAGATAGGTTTAAAGCATTACCAGTTGCAGCAGCTATAATCTTAACCTTTCTCTTCTCTCCCTCTTCTGGGCCCCAACTGTTGAACACAGAAATGCTATGTCCAGCAACTGGGTTACAGGTGTGTGAAGCTTTTTTAGCTTACACCAAATAGTAGGTCTGACTAACAGATTAAATGTTCCACTAGTGCCTTTCCCTCTCTGCTAATTGGCTGTGAAACAAAGCTGGATTTTCTACTGCGCAGTATCGTTGTCTTAATTAACAGACATTGTTTTTTGAGACAGGGTTTCGCTTTGTAGTTCAAACTGGCCCTAAACTCAGCCTTGAACTCAGAGCAATCCTCCTGCCTCTGCCTCCCGAGTGCTGGGATTACGGGTGTGAACTACCATGCCCAGCACTGTGATATGTGGTACTGATTGCTGGTGGGCATGAGTCTCCATGCCCATTATTGTTGTATGTGATTACCAGATCAAACTGGAGCCTTTGCGATTGCAGGACAGGCACTAGAACCACTGAGCTAAAACCCCAACCATGGTCAATGGACATTTTAATGAACCTTTTTATCCCTATGGTAAGAGCAGCTGTCCTACTGGATATCATTCTTAGTCCATGCCCAGCAGTGTAGTTTCTAGTTTGGCTTTGTCAAAGGGAGAATAGCCTCTCCAGAGTGGTTTGCTTTCATTTTGAAGGAATATTATTCATCTACATAATCCCAGCCTCTTGCAGGACTTTTTATTTTTCATCTGGGGTACAGACAATGGCTAAAGATGTATTGGACATCTTGTCATGATAAGTCAAAAACAAGGACCAATGTTTGAGACCCATCTGCACACTCACTAGGGTCTTCTGACAGTTGGCCTAATCATTCCTTGCACTGTTGGACTTCTGCAACTGAAATGGGAATGTATACCCAAGTATTTCCTTCTGCTCTGGGACCTCCCTTAGGGGCAGGACAGATTGTGAACCAGAGAAGTAGAAAGCACCCTTTGAGTTCGTGCTGCCGGACTGAAAGCTGTTTGTATGTTTCCAGTGGGACTTGGGGCATCTGAGGAGGCTGCGGAGAGAGCCAAGGAATGTTGAGGTCCCCTGGGCACCAGGCTGTAATGGAGTCCACTGGCTACCTGGAGGTGATGGACCCGATCTGTTGGTCTGAGGATTATAAGGGGGAGGTCGAAATGACCTCCTAGGGTGGTTATCGTCCCTAAATAGGTCAGCAAGAGCTAGATCCCTGAGAGACAAGTGGGGTGCTTAGAACAGGGTCACCCATGCTAGCTGTCTTCCTCGGAGCCTGTACTGAGTACCATAGTTGTTGAGTCTTCCCCTTGATAAAGAGTTATAAAAGTCTGAACACGAGACATTTCATCCCACCTTTTTTCTTTCAAGCAGAAGCACTGTATCTGGACAGCAGCCTCATAGTTTAGAGTGCCGTCCCATAGCCATCTTTTGCCGCTCTCCAGTTTATGCTACAATAGTAGATAAGTTGTTCTTGTTTTAAACTGTCAGGATCATGAGTCTGTTCCCCTCCTAGCCTGCACCCAACCAGCTCTCCCTTGCCCTTCTCCGACTCTCTGGGTCCTGAAGCACCATCCCTGTCTCTGGCTGGGAACTGGGCCATGGGTCCTGATAAGACTGTAAGGCTGCTGACCTTCCAGCATTATCTCTCCACAGTCATGGCACCATGTGCCTTGGCTTTGATGACATCGCCTCCCTCCTAAGGGATCCCAGCCAATCATGAGCAGGTCCTTGGGCCTCCAGTGCTAGCCACTTGGACGCTTGGTTGTTGGTCCAATAGATGCAGGTCCCAGCTCCATCCCAAAGCACCCTGTTCTCATTCTCCCTGCCCTACCCTCAGAAGCTTCCTAAAGCTCACTGAGAACCTGATGTTTGTTCTCGTGTCCCTGAGAAATAGTGTGTTCAGTATTTCTGTTTTATTTAGACATTATTTAAAAAACATTATACAAGGATAGATCAATTTAAATTGTGACTGACCTTGAAATGCTGTGATGTTCCCCAGAGTGAGGGAACAGTGGGCTCTGGGGACCCCACTGCTGGGCTGCTCTGTATCTCTGTCCTGTTCCTATGGGGTGTGGACAAATAGTTGAGTCAGGCAGGAGAATTGGAAACTAGAAGCCCTCATCTTTTCTTTTCTTCTCTTGAGACAGAGTCTTGCTATGTAGTTCAGGCGGATTCTGAACTCAGTATGTGATCAGGCTGGCCTCAAACTTAAGAAAACTTTCCTGTCTCAGCTTCCGGAGTACTAGAATTACAAGCTTGAGTCACCACACCAGACCTGGAAGGCTCATCTGAGCCTTTTCTGGGCCCCTATCTTCAGGGCTTCCTGGTACAACCACCTTCTCTTTCTTGTCTAGTATAGGTAGTGCCAGGAGGCAATAGGAAGCACGAGTAGAGCTGTCAGGAAGTGAGAGAAGCAACCTGGGAAGTGAAGACTAGGCAGAGGCAGGCCAGGTAGAGATGGAGAAAGGAATTACTGATCATGTCTGAGGTCAGAGAGAATCCACAGATGGAAACACAAGGCTCAGCCAGCCCACTGGATGGCCTGCAAAAAAGTAGAACTCTGCTTCGTCTGGGGACATGTTGAGAATTATCCTTGGGCACTCACGGTCTATAGGAATTTCATGTAGGTGGATCAGTGTGAGCTAAGAAAGTGATTTGCAGAATATGTGTGAAACTCTGTAGGAAACAAGAGAGGAGAGAGAGCAAATGGGGACTCACTGAAGACTGGCTTGAGCACGCCGCTGAGATTGGGAGAGGGTTTGTCTGTTCCTGACAGAGAGAGAGGGTGAGCAGTCTATGGTGAGGCTCAGTGCGTCTGGCCCAAGACTGTGTCTCCAGCAGACTCTACAGGGCTTCTTTCTAGAAGGACTTGGATTGGGAAAAAAAACTGCCAGGAATGAAGTCAAAGTTGAGCAAGGCAGGGGGCTGGGGAGTTAGCTCAGTGGTTCCGGTGCCTGTCTTGCAAGCGCAAGGACCCGGGTTCGATCCTCGGTAACCACATACCATACTGGGCGTGGAGTCTCACACCCAGCAGCAACCAGTACCACATACCACAGTGCCGGGCATGGTGGCTCACGCCTGTAATCCCAGCACTCGGGAGGCAGAGGCAGGAGGATTGCTGTGATGTGAGTTGGAGGCTGAGCTCAGGGCCAGCCTGAACTACAAAAGCGAGACCCTGTCCCAAAAAAAAAAAAAAAAAAGTTGAGCAAGGCAGGAAGGGAAGAGGAGGAAAGATAAGGTCCTGATAAAAGTGAGGGATGAGAGAAGAGCCTAGCAATCAGCAAAACACGTTTCTGCACACTAGTTGGAAACAAGAAAAGAGGTGGCTTTACAAGAACACTCCTGAATTTCTCTGCCTTCAGAATTTCAGGGTATTTAATTTTATAAAATGAGAAATAGAAACATATTGTGGTCAAACCTAAAACAAAATTATAGTAAGGAGAAAAGACAATAAAGATGACTATAACAAATAGACAACAAAAGTATTTTTTTAAAAGATAGACTAAAGCAAACTATTATTGTGTAATGAATAAAGTAATAGGATACTCGAAAGAACAACAGATCAGTTAGAAATACTCAGAAATGATGGGTCGGGGATGTAGCTCAGTGGTTCTGGAGCCTGTCTTGCAAGTGCAAGGACCCGGGTTCGATCCCCGGTAACCACATACAATACTGGGTGTGGAGACTCATGCCCAGCAGCAATCAGCACCACATACCACAGTGGCAGGAGGATTGCTGTGGTGTGAGTTGGAGGCTGAGCTCAGGGCCAGCCTGAACTACAAAGCAAGACCCTGCCTCAAAAAACAAAAAATCCCGAAAACCTCAGAAATGAGACAACAGTACTTAAGAAATATTTAGCCTAAAGGGAATAACATTGAGTTACGACAACCCATCACATACTTTCTACTGTAACTTTTTATTATTTCATAATAGTAGATAGCTGAGCTTGGGATACAGGAAGCAATCTTTCATGTTTACTCACTTGGTGTAATGAATGCAAAGTGTGTGCACATGCTAAAAAGTGTCAAACTGGTATTTTTACACACATAATGCTTCATCTAACAGGCTTTGTGTATGTTTACTTGAGCATCATAGAGGGTAAAATACACCCACCCACTCTTCTGTTATGCAAACATATATTTTACCATAATGGAATATGGGTGTGACTCACAGTAGCTGCGCTCTTGTGCATTTGCCCACTTAACAGTTCAACAGCATGATGTGTGCAGGAGCTCTAAAGCAACAACAGGTGAGTTTTACCCATGAAATGCTCTTTGCTAAGTTTCTGTGCATTTAGGATTCATTTTTTAAAAAGTTTTCTTTTGATTTTGGTGGTAGTACCCCAGTTCAGTACAATGGCACATGAAAAACCAGATTTGCAAGTTTTGGAGAAGGCCAAAGTGAATCATCAGATTACTCATGCACGGATAATGATGATAATAATTTTGATGTTGGCCATGTTAGCCAAAGTTCCTGTGACAGTGAAATGGGGCAAAAATCAATGATACAGATACAAGGAATACAGACATCCTTGACTCAGACCAGGAAGAAAACAGGAATGAGCCAGGTGTGGTGGTGCATGCCAGTAATTCTAGCATTTGGGAGGTAGAGGCAGGAGGATTGCTGTGAGCTTGAGGCTAGCCTGGACTAAGTATAGAATTCAGTGCTATCCTAAACTACAAAGTGAGACCCTGTTTCAAAAAACTGAAAAAAAGAAAAAGAAACAAGAATGTGAACACATATTTGACTAGTTGAAATGTTGTAAAATGGTCACATGGTCTAATGAAAGGATCTAATGTTAGAATGAGATCTGAAAATATAGTAAGTATATTGGCAGAGGTGACCTACTGGACAGAATGCTAGCACTCCTATTCATTCAATGTTGGAAATTGTAACAGATGAAATGTTACAGGATGGGGTGAGCGCTGGGGATGTAACTCAGTGGTGCCACTGCCTGCCTGGAAATCCCCACTTCAGAAAAAAACCCTTAAAAACAAGATGGAGTGAAATAAACAAAGGCTGAAAAACAAGTATAACATTATATTTATACACCAATAAACAATATTTAAATATTTATTAATATCTCATTAACTGAATTGAAAGCTTTCAGCGATCTGTTGTACTTTTTTTTTTTTCTCTGTATGAGGATAGAATGGGCAACCTCAGAAGCTTCGGAGGCTAATACATTCCTACCACCACACATTACTTTAGCAAACCTGGTTTCCTTTTTTTTTTTTTTAATTTTTAATCTTTATTGG
>PVIR01030188.1:0-20482 GCA_004026965.1 Petromus typicus
TTTTTTTTTTTTTTTTAATTATCTTTATTGGTACATTAAATATACACATCATGATTGCACTCCATAATGGGGATTTGTACCAGTATAAGACACAACTTAATTCTCATTTTTTCCCATAGCCCCACCCACCCTACCACCCTCTTTGAATTCTTTTTTACATTGAATATTATCATTATACTTTTTTTCTTATGACACCGAAAATGATAGATCTTTTTCTATTAAATTTGAAATCATTCAAACATTTAAATATATATTGTTTGGCTATTTTCCAAAATCTTTTTATAAATTATCTCCTTTGTCATGAAGTTGAAACTAGTTGAACATTCTTCTTGCTCTGACCCCAACTACTTTTCTAACTAATTTTCCTATAAGTCCTGAACGTTTACCTTACACACTCATAGAAATTACTGCGCTCCACAGTGAGTCATAGGAAGGCAGTGCTTTTTTTAGGCCTCCAAACGGACTATTGATGGTTTCAGATGGTGAAACTGGATAGATCTGAAAATATTTGTTTTCACACTATAGCGCTTTTGCAAGCACATTTGCTTTCCTCTGCTTTGGTGAAATCCTGCTCGTGTTTTATGAGGCTGAGTTCACGGACCATGTTCCCTTGGACCTTCCCTTGCCACTCCTCCCCGGCTGTCTATGTGCTCGCTGCCTGCCTGTCTCCTCTGTCTTCCCTCCCCTCACACCATTCCACGTTCTTTCTTTCCTTTCACAGCTATGGAATGGGCCCCCAGCGCTGCAGCTGGGTATCAGGCTTGTACCTCCTGGCAGAGGCCAAGCCCTCGGTTGCTTTCTGCTGGCAGAAACTCCATCTTATTGTGTTGGCATCCACGGGGACCAGCAAAGTTTTCAGCTGAGCAGATTTACACCAAAGAGCTGCTGAAGCGAAGAATTAGTAATTAGGGCACCGAATATCTTTTGCACATAATGCTTGGAATTTCCGCCCATGGTAAATAAGAACGGTGTGTGTCTTGCCCTTCTAATATCTTCTGATTCTGTTGGCATTTTGTTTGGAACTGTTCGCCCTTGTTTTGAATCCTCTCTCTAGTTGATCTTTTCCTATATTTTCCAGATGTGGTAGAAATTATTTTATTCCGTGGCAGAATTTGCAAGAATGAAGCAGCACAGTTCTCTTCCTTGCTAAATAAGTAATCAGTGTGTTTTTGAAGGGATAAATTGTACTTTAACCCTTTTAACCATGTTCATTTTCTCTCTTAGGTGGACTTTCAAAAACTTTTAATGACTTCCAGGAAACAGTATGCTAGAGAGAGGTACAATATTATAACAAGCTGCAGGAGACAGTAAAAATAAGATATTATGGGTATGTTTAAACCGAGTCTTTTTCAGACAAAAATCTTCTATTCATAAAAAGGGTCTCTATGGTTGGAATCTTAAGTGTCCCCCAGATACAGGCTAAAGACTCAGCAGGCAGTCGATGGCACCTTGAGGAGGTGGTGGCCCTTTAAGGAGCGGGGCCTGGGCATGTGTTGAGGGGATGGGGTTCTGGCCCCTTCTCTTCTGGTTCTGGGCTGCTGGGAGGCAAGCAATACGCCCAGCTCACTACAGTATCAAATCTAGGAGCTTCACACGCTCAGCCTGCACTTTTCATTTACTTATTTTTTATTTGAGACAGGGTCTCTGAGTGGCTGAGTTGCCCAAGTGAGGCTCAAATCTGGGACCTTTCTGCCTCGACCTCTCCAGTGAGCACCAGGATGGCAGACGTGAGCCACCCTGTCCAACCCTTCCCTCTTTGCATCCATAACTTCAGGCATTTTGTCGCAGACACAGAAAACTGGCTGACACAGGGATGCTCTGCACTCTCAGTGGAAGATGCTTCTTGGAAGAAACCAGGGAGTGACAGAACCCCAAGGATGGAAGAGGCCCGACGGTGTCCCACGTGCTCCTGCGGTTCTCTTGTCCCACTCGAGGGCATTTGAAGGAAGGCTCAACTCTGCTCATCTGTTCTCAGTGTCCTTCCCTAACTGTCCCCGAGGGAGCTCAGCTTGTGTTTGCGATCAGCTCCAGGGCGGCCTCGGCTTTTTCGGTTGCTTCCCCTTCGGCAGCCATGCAGACCTTGCCGACCTCTTCTCTCCCGCCCTCCCTTGGCGCGTGCACGCAGCCCTGTGCCTTCCTCTGTAACCAGGCCCTGGGCTCCGCCACCGCATCCAGAGATCTAGGGGATCAGTGTGAGCTGTTTGAAAGCAATGGAATGTCATCGTTAAAAGGGCAGATAATATGGGGGCCGGGGAGTTAGCTCAGTGGTTCCGGCGCCTGTCTTGCAAGCCCAAGAGCCCGGGTTCGATTCCCCGGTAACCACATAACAATACTGGGTGTGGAGACCCACACCCAGCAGCAACCAGTACCACATACCACATACCACAGTGCCGGGCGTGGTGGCTCACGCCTGTAATCCCAGCACTCGGGAGGCAGAGGCAGGAGGATTGTGATGTGAGTTTGAGGCTGAGCGCAGGGCCAGCCTGAACCACAAAGCGAGACCCTGTCTCAAAAAACCTAAAAAAAAAAAAAAAAAAAAAAGGGCAGATAATAACAAGTGTCAGTGAGAATGTAGGGGAGTTGAAATCCTCACACACCACTCATGGGAAGGAAAAGTGAGGTAGCCGCCTTCAACAAGTGTCACTTCTTCAGACAGTGAAACAGAGTTACCATATGACTCTTCAAGGTCATGCTCAGGTATACTGTCAAGAAATGAAAATGTATGTTTTCCAAATGTCTACTCAAACATATGTCTGTCTTGTATGCTGATGTTCATAGTGGCAATATTTGTAATAGCCAAAGAGAAACAAACTAAACTGCAGCCAGCTGAGCAATGGATAAAAAAAAAAAGTGATATACTCACAAAAAAAGGAATATTATTCAGCAATAAAAAGAATGAAGGAGAATACTGGTACAACATGGATAAGGCTTCACGATAAGTTAGGTACAAGAACCATGTTACAAAGGTCCACATACCACATAATTCTATTTATGCCCTGACACTGGTACTGGGGATCACACTCAGGATCTTGTGCTTGTGAGGCAGGTGTGGCACCACTGACTGAGCTACATCTCTGGCTCTGTGTATTTTTTTACACATAATTTTGTCTCTTGGTATTTCCCTGATGAGCTGAGCATTCCCAAGCTTGAAGTCCAGTCCATAGGTAATGTAGCAGACTGGAAATTTAACTCATACTACAACTTACTCACAAAGAGAAAAATGTAAATCATTTAGCCTAGAGCTAGTCTAGTTTCCTCCGGAAGTTCTGCCTCATAGACAGTGGGGAAACTGAGTGCCTCAGTTGGCCCCCAGTGTCTGGAGAGCTGGGTGGCGGAAGATGGTTGGGCTGATCACCTGCAGCTACACCTTGTTCATGCTGCAGGTGTGTTCACGGCAGTGATTAAGGGACAGGGCTGCCAGCAGCATTTCTTGGTTCCTGACTATGCTTCCTTTGGCCTCTGTTTTCTCCATGACTCAAGACTTGCTTTGGACACCCGTGTGGAAGCGCCCTGTGACACGTGAGAGCTTGCCCGGCTTTTGCCCGCTACTTCACCGTGTAGCTGGTCACGCAGGCCACTGTTTTGCTTCCCGGCCTGGCATGGTCCAGCCCATCCCCATGATCAGGAGCTGGGGGTGGTGGTGAAATGATTGTTTGGTGGTTTCCTGAAGCATCTGTGCTTAACAGAATAATACATTTCTTTTGGCTTTATGAAACTATGTTTAATGCTTTCTAAAGTGTTTTAAATAAAATTTGCCATGTTTTTATAATTTTATATTGGTGATGATATGAACACTTGTTTTACTTATGAAAGTATATTTGTCAGTTCAAAAGAAAGCTGCTCAGTTATACCGGAGCTTTGGAGGAGGTACAAAGTTCACTAATGGCCTGGGAGGAGAGAGACTGTGAAAGCTTTCTGCTTTTCAAATTGTTTTATCTGTGTCAAACCAAATCAATAGTGTGATAGTTCAGAAGGGAGTTCAGAGTAATTTATATTCTAAAGGTTTGTGACTTCTACAAATAAACAGTTATTTCACAAGGACTGGACTTTAGCACTTATGTAGTATCTTACATCCTGAGTGTCAATGCCTCGGGAGTCACTTTTAGTACAAATTGCCCTTCATTTTGGAAACAAAGAAAAATCTGAGATTATTTAACACAATATGAACCTATATTGAATTTACAGAGACCAATTTGATTAAAATATTTGTCTACTAAATAAATAAGGATTTAAGAATATCATAGGATTTGTATTAAATATGAATTATCTGTGCCTCTATCATGTATATCTATACATATATATGTGCATATATATATTTGTTGATTTATTCTTAGGTAGATTACCCCCAAGATTTGGCAAGATATAATTTTTACATTATTATTTTAATAAAATTATATATGTTTCTTCATAAAATTTACTTAAGTGAAAAGATTGGTAATGACAATTTAAATGAAGTGTACTCTTCTGATTATTTATTTTTGCAGATATTCAAAAGTTTTAAGAAGTATAGTAACTGCCTGGGTCATTTGTAACGACTCTCCAGCAGCTGAAGGAGAAATGCTAATCAAGCTAGATGAAATCGCAGATCACTAGGCCTGAGTAAATCCACCAAGATATGAAAGGAACAGTCAAGACAGAGGGACTGGAATGAGAAGACTGGAAAGGTATCCAGCCAGAGCTTGAAGGATGAATCGCTGGCCTTGGGTGTGGACTTCAACGTTACCTCACGCTGCTCATACCACTCACCCCTTTCGTGAGTGCTGGGATACAGGTTGGACAGTATAGCAAATGTACAATGAATCAAACGAGGAAAAGGTCAAGATCTGTTGAGTTGTTTGACAAAGTCTCGAGCCGGAGAACCGTCTGTCTGGTGATTTTACTTTACTATCCTTGAAGGCGTGATCTTCATTGTCCCAGAGCTGAAGATGACGCTCTACCCCATCAGCTGGCTTCACACTCCAGCCTGTGAGAAAGGGGGAGGGGTTGCAGAACCACGTGGAGCCTGCCACGGGAACTGGACAGGAGACTGAGGAGCATCAAGCCTGCCTAGGCATCCAGCATGGTGGCAGATTAGTTAGACTGAGAAAATAAGCAGCCCTCAGGCAATACTAAATCCACTTAGGAGGAGAAGGGCCACTCTCCAAGACCCCTGACTCTGTGCCCTGTAGAAGGTGTCTGGGCATAAGGAGGGCCAGTGCAGCTTAGCTGTCCACCAGGTACGGTGTGAGCTGGGAAGATCTGGCTGCGGAAGGCTGGCATGGGAGTCAGATGCAGCGACAAAGTCTTTGCTGGGCACTACATGAAATGAAGCACAAGAGACACCTTTGCCCTTGGTCATACTTTGATTTGGTCAATGCAATGGCTCTCAGGGTGTAATCAGTATTAGCTACATCTGGGGGCTTTCCAGGCCTCCAAGCTCTACACCAGACTTAAAGAGAAATTCTTGCAGTGGGCCCCAACAACTGTGTTTAGCAAGTACTCTGGGTTTGAAAAGGACTGGATCTAATACCACCGGCTGAAATCCATGTTTGACGGACTGTATTTCACTTGCTGCTTGCTCTACTTTCTACAATTCTTTGGGACTTGAAAATAGCAAGCTTTTCTTTTACCTGCCCTAGGGTGAGATCT
This sequence comes from Petromus typicus, assembly GCA_004026965.1. NCBI lineage: Eukaryota > Metazoa > Chordata > Mammalia > Rodentia > Petromuridae > Petromus > Petromus typicus. The sequence goes on from PVIR01030188.1 coordinate 5,629, forward strand.
TCCTTCTGTAATGTGTGAACACTCACATAAAATAAGCAAACAGTGTGTAGGAATGAGTCCTGTGGGTTTGGTTGCAAAGAGGGGAGATATAAGATGTTTGGAAAGTAATCTGGATTCTTTGTGATCCTGATTTGAATGCTGGAAACTGATATTACTTTCCTCTTCATAGTCCCTCTTTAAGGTGTATTAAATTCCAGTGTCATCCCTGAAATGGACACCGTGACCTGCCTGTGCCCCGCATCCTGTTCTTGGAGCAATATGAACTGAGCACATTGTGGTCAGAGCATGTGTCCCTCAGGCAGCTCTGCGGCCTGCTCGCGGGTCCCAGGGTGACAGGCTCCAGGACCCTGCCCTTGGCACCAGACCGCGCAGATTCCCAGTCCTTCATCCAAAATGGTGCGGTGTGCAGCTTCTAAACGTCCTCATCTGTTCTTCATCCTTGGATTATTTACAATAACTAGTGCAATGCTGTGGAAATGGTAGTAATCCTCTATTTTTAGGGAATAATGGCAAGAAAAAAAATCTCTGCATGTTCAGCACAGATGCATTTTTGCCCTGAATATTTTAGACTCAAGTGAGGTCGAATCCAAGGACACTGAGCCCACAAATCGGAGCTCGCAGGTACAGAAGACCTGCTGTGCAGAACCTTCTTTGGGGAGGAGTCTCCACTTGAATTTGGGGAGCACGAGGAGCCTGTCTGCCAGGCCCACCTTCTCCCAGGAAGGAAAGGTACTCAGCCACAAGTTGGAGACAAGAATGAAGCATTTCTGAGCCAGCTTTGTTTCCATCCCAGCATGCTCAATGAATAGTTTGTGTGATTACAAATGATTATAAAATAATGTTCTGAAAGAAACATTGCATTAAAAAAAACCACCTACTTTTACTTCTGCGTCTGTCTTGGATAATGGTAATGTGTCTTCATCTTCTGTGTATGTCAGATTTTATATTGCTACCCAAACAAAATATTTCAGTTTTCATTCATTTGGTGAGAGGTTGATTCCCTGAGGGAGTTGTCTCAAGGACATTGAAATATAATCATTTAAATGAAACAACTCTCTCCTACACTCACAAGGTTGTAAGGGGGAAGTTGTCGTTTTTGTCAGTGGAGAGCTTAGAGAGAAAGGCAGGATGACTCTTGTTTCTGCCTGAACTCTCCTCCTCAGTCTGACCTCGGAATGATGCTTTTGGCTTGTGAACGGATCACCCCTTGTCTCATCACTTTCTACTCGCTGGGACAAAATTCCCAGAGCCCACAACTGACAGGGGGAAAGGCTTATTTTGGCTCAAAGTTTTTAAGGGTTTCAGTCTCTCACTGTCTGGCTCCAAGGCAGAAGCGCCTAGGAGGAGCAGGTCTGGGGAGGACAGTGCTGGAGGGGGAGGGGGAGGGGGAGGGGGAGAAGGGAGGGGCCACACCCTCTAGCTAGAGGCCCGGCCCTGCCCCTAACTGCGAGTCCCTACTACTCATCAATGTGCCGCCCCGCGTGGGTACAGGCCCCCCTCCATGATCCCACTACCTTCACACGCCCTACCTCTGAACACAGGAGGCATTTGTAGCACATTCTAGATCTAAACCGAAACACTCTCCTTCGGGGTTTCCGGTCGAGTACAAGGTGACCTTCAAGTTCCTCAACACGTTCTTCAGGCCCCGGTGTTTCCCTCAGTACCATCTCAGTCTTCTCCCTCTTGGTCTCACTGGATTTCTTCTGGTCCTTAAAAAGCAGATGGATTCTTCCCTTCCCAGGTGGGCCTCTGCCTCTGTCAGGAACAGTCCTATTCCTAACCTTTCATGAGGTCAGTTCTCTCTTAACCCTAATTCCTCAGCTTAATGTCTTTTCCTTAGAAAAGCCTCGTATTCTATCTTCTGGACCCTTTGCCTTTGGGTCACTTGCCTCAGTTTGTAGTCATGCATTAATTCAGTGCTTGTTATTTTCTCTACATTCAATGATTAGACCCTAAAACATCAGTGATCACACCTATTTTGTTTACCTTCCTATACATAATGCTTGACACTTGGTTGGTACTCAGTAAATATTTATAATTGTTTACCAGATAATATGTATCGAAATGGGGACTGTGGTTTAAAATATAAATGATAAATTATCCTAGAATTTTATCATTATAATTTATTGAATTTGATTGTTCCTGAGTGGGTTATACTCCAAAATTTGCAAACTGGTTGTTTGACCCTCAGATGTTTGCTAGGTAGACAAACTTTGGTTGTTGATTCAGGCTCTCAACTGGTTCCTAGCTTTCTGCCTTCATGTAGTTTTTTAAGACCTTTGCTTTTGTGAATGTATGAATTAATTTTCAGCTTTCTTCTCTCTCAATGTCTTTCATGGTCTGAATGTCTGAATGAAGAGAGAGAAACGGTACTGTAAAGTTGTGTGCAGCATAAGCGTAGCATTAAGTACAGCCCAAGGGGACAGCTTCCTGCGGTCATCAGGACTGACTTCTGTACGCAGACACACTGAGGTCTCAGTGCAAAGTGGTGTTTGTGCCAGTGGTGACCATGTGTGTCCTGGTTGGGAGAAGACTGGGCCTGGGCTTTCCTTGTCCGCTGTCCCCTGTTTAGTCACAGTGGCAGCTGCACAGCCCTAACTCCGCTGGAATTCTGGCTCCCAAAGGCCTCCTCGGCAGGCACAGAATGCAGAGGGCTTCTTCAGGAGCGCCGTGTCGGTCAGCCATCCTGAGGATGGCTACTCGTCACAGGCTCTGTCCTTAGGTTTGTCCACATCCAGTCTTGCTTCCCAGTCTCCCATTTGTAGAGAAGCTTCTAGGTTTGAAAAGAGCTTCAGGGCTAAAAATCTCCTGAGCAGAACAGGCTTCCGCCTTCAGCCTAACAGGTGCCCCTGGGCTCTTCGCTCTCACCTCCGTGCAGACAGCCCACTTCACATCCTGATCAGTTTAATTATAGTACTTTTTACCTCCTCGAAGCACAGTGAAATCTGCCCCTGTGAACTTGCACCTGCTTGTTTTTATCCTCCTTTCAGGAGCTACAAATCCTTGAGGAGTACGTTGAGTCCTCCTTCTTCATGACAGCTCTTCAAGCATTTAAAGACCACGGGCACAGCCCCTCCCTTTAGTTTTTTCTTTTTCAGGTAAAACAGCCTCAGATCTTTCAGTGGTACTTTTGTAAACAATGTGTTTGTGTAGAAAGTGCTGACAGCAGCTCTGGGCAGACCTGAAGTCAGCTAATTTGTTTATTCTCTTATTTACTCCTCACATCTACGTTGATTCCCACAGGAACATAGACTTCCAGTAATGATAAATGCTCCCAAAGACAGGCGCGTGGTTCAGTGAGGGCAGGAACCCGGCAGGGGCTTCCCGCAGGCAGGGCAGTCGGCAGGCTCTCCAGGAGTCACAGTAGAACCCGCGCCAGTGGGTAGGAAGCAGTCAACAAGCTCTGCAGTTGGAGGAACATTGATGGGGACATCACATCACTTCTTGGATCTTTAGTCCTTCATGTTCTCCAATAATAAAAAGATTGTTTTGAGGATTCATGAAATGAACAAGAAGATACTGTATGTCCTATGATGGTATCCATGTTAGAGGACATCCAAGAGCCATCCTTCCTTTTGATTTTTTTTTTTTGCTTCTGCTCTTCTTTTCCCAGAAAATGCTCTCTTTTCTCTATACCTGTTCAGTCTTTACAATCTTTACTGCTCATCTGAAATTCTGATTGCTCTGGGGAGGACCCCAGGGCGTGAGGGCCCAGGGCCATTTCTATAATGTGAGGGTGCCGGGACCTGGCATCCTGAGTTTGAGTTCTGGTTCTGCTGCTTACTTCTTGGCAGGCTTAGGAGAATTTCTCAGTTTTTCCTGATATTCAATTTCCTTCCTTGTTCAAATGGGGTAATGGTGTAGTAGCAATTCATAAAATGCTGATCAGGACTGAATGATGTTATGGTTTGGATTAAAAATAACCATCAAAAGCTCACTGTATTTAAGCCTCATTTGGCAGCGGCTGGGCTTTGAGAGATTGTTGGGATCCTGAAGGCTCTAACTATATCAAGTGTGTTAACACACTCATCTGAACTGGAGAGAGCAGGACATCGGGGTGTGCCTGTGAAGGTCATATCTCGCCTGGGGGCACCTTCCTTTCTGATTTCCTCATCCTTCCTGCTTCCTGGCTGCCAAGAGATGAGCCGCTTTTCTCCATGAACCCTTCCGCTGTGATGTTTCTGCCTCACCACTGGCCCAGAGTAATGGAGCCAGCTGATCACACAGTGACACCATGAAAAAAAGTAAACCTTTCTCCCTTTGTACTGATCCTCACAGGCATTTGTCACAGCAATGGAAAGGTGATTAACACAGATAACCATGTTAAAATCAAATGAGAACGAAGAGAGATGAATCTTCCATGAAGGACATTTATTTATTTATTTATTTAATTATTTATTTATAGTTCAGGCTGGCCCTGAGCTCAGCCTCAAACTCACATCGTAGCAGTCCTCCTGCCTCTGCCTCTTGAGTGCAGGGATTACAGGTGTGAGCCACCACGCCCGGCACTGCGGTATGTGGTACTGATTGTTGCTGGGTGTGAGTCTCCACGCCCAGTATCGTATGTGGTTAACAGGAATCAAACCTGGGCCCTTGCACTTGCAAGACAGGTGCTGGCGCTAAATCCCTGGCCCCAAAGGGCATTTTATTTGAGAATAAACAAATGATTGGTTTGCAATCCCATAAATATGCCCAAGCCAGGGTAGTATCTGATGCATCCAAGAAATAAATGAAAAGTTAAGGGTTTATTGGAGAAAGAGAAAAATTATGTGCAATTACTTTGAAAGAAAGGTCATTACCACTTGTGTTATGCAAGACTTGGCCAACTTTAGCTGGCAAGTGCCTGCACTTACCAGGTAAAATTAATCTTAAAGTCGTGGCTATTGTTCTGTAGACAACTGTTGTATACAATCAGTCTTATAGGCAAGGTTTAGTAGTGCACACATATAATTCCAGGAGTCTGGGAGGCAGAGAGAGGAGTTTTAGCCCAGTCTGGGCAATTGAGCAACTTAGCAAGGTCCTGTCTCAATATTTAAAAAGTTTGAAAAAGCCTGTGGATATAGTCCAGGGTGAAGGTCCTGGATTCAAAGTCCAGCACTGAAAAGAAAAAATTAGTCTTCAAGTTATGGCAGAGTGCATCTTTGGCTTGGTTTTAGGAGACAGTTCCTTGGGGCCACAGGCTCACTGACCCGAGCTTTCCCCTGTCATCCCCTTGACTCTTTTCAGTGGCATGTGACAGGAGTGACTCCATTTTGCACAATAATTTTCACTGATCTATAGAAATAAGGCCCTTCCCGCACCTCCCCTGTGGCCTTAGTCCTCTGACAGCTGACACCCTTTCAGAATGTGTCTGAGATTTTTCTAGCTTAAAGGTTATTTTGCAGAATCATATTTGGAAAATATCTTGACAGTTTTGAATAACATGACAAATTATTGAATTCAGAAATAAAGTTCTAAAAGGTACTTATATTAAGCAGGGTTAAGTAGGTAAGATTCTAGCTTTGTCTTTTGAAAGATGGCAACTATGGCTGTCAAGACTACAGCCAAGATTGCAGTGGCAGAATATTGAATTTCTACCTCAGAAAAGGAATTTAAATGTGTGAAATTGATTGAGTCCATTGATTTAAGGTTCCTAGGCTTATGGTCTGCAGGCAATTGTAGTTCAAAGATGCAAGTAATTTCCCTCTTTGTAGAACTGAAGAATCTACAAAACAGAAACTAAGCCAATATTGTACTTGTGGTTTAAAATATAATCCCTATCAGCACCACTCTGCATTTATTTCATGCCTGTAATAGTTCTCATGCTGTACTAGGTAGAGGTCACGAAAGACATTAACACATGTCTGGTCGTGTAATCAATAAAGTGAATTTAAATTATTCTGTCACAGGTAAGGCAAAAGATTAATATTTAGGTCTGGGTTAGCTAATGAAAATAGGTCATTCTGGGACATCCTAAGGGACATAGTGCAGTAAAGGGCTTAAGACTAGAGGAAAATCTATTTGGATGAATGTGTGAGTCAAACCCTGAAGTATGCACAGTTGCAAACCCCACTGCAGAGGATAATCCTTAGTCTTAGCTCCGGAGACATCTGGTCTTTATGGGGATGCAGCTCTTCTTTCCTCTCCTACCCTCAACCCTGTGAATTGAACTCTTCTTTCTCTTGCCCTTGGGTTTGGAAACGTAATCTCGAGTCACGTTTACCTTGCTTGCTGCTTTGACAGACGCTAAAGCTAAGATCAATGTGCCTATTTGTATGTTGCAACCGTTTCGATTAGAAAGATTCAAAGAGAACATAAAAATCTCACTGAAGCACTTAATTGGGAATGTGAAAATGTCGTACAAAAACATCATGACCACGAGTCTGCAAAGTTCAAAACTGTCATTTTCCTTCCTTATAAAATTGGTCAAAGTGAAAATGTGCTTTTTGTTCTATTAATTCTTTAATTCTGTTTAATTCAGCATTATTTCCTTTTATCTTTTTTGTAGTCTTCTCCACTTTCACATTCATTTTCTTTTGATGAATCCCTTGGGTGATGGATATCTGACACTAGTGCCCTCTTTCTTAACACCTCTATTATATTTAATATCTTTTTTAGGAAGCCAGGCACACCTTCCGGGATCTGGAGCATGGCGAGGTCACTAACCTCATCTTCTGGCCAATCTCTCCTTTCCTGCTGCCCTGACGTTAATCAATTATTGTGATCTTCTTTATTCATAATGAACACTTTATTTTCCCTTACCAGATTAAATTTATTTTAAACTGCTACATACAGCCATAAAAATTATATGGAGTAATATAATATATATAAATATAAATATATATATAAATATAATGGAGTAATAGTCTGATGCATGTGTACTTTGTGTTATGTATAAATCTGATTAAATGTATCCATGTCTTCAAACATTTATAATTTGTTTGTGGTAAAATTTTCAAAAACTTTTCTTCTAGTTTTTGAAATTATTTTGTAATTGTCTTTGGATCTGGGACAGTAATAAGATATACAACTGAAGAAGTCTGGGTTTTCATTTAAATACTCAAATTCTATTTTGATAAATTTAAAACATATAGAAAGGTTGAAATAAATGTGTTCACTCCCACATATTCTTCAATGAGCAGTTTCTTATATTTGTTTTTCCCAACTCTACATTTATACATTCCTTTAATCAACCCATCTTAATTTTTTGATACAATCAGTTGCAGATATGAGCATACTGTGTTGATAAAGGCTCCTGTCTTTATTATTATTATTACCACCACCATCATTATTGTTATCATTTTAGGTGTATGAGACAGGCTCTCACCATGTAGCTCAGATTGGCCTTGAACTCAGCACTACTCCTGTCTCAGCTTCCTAAGCTGTGCTTATGTTACTAACTGTATTTCCATTTTGACTTATAGTTCTCTTTCTTAAGTACTTTGTGCATGTAATGATTCCTACCATCTCTCACCTCAGGCAAACCATGTTCCAAATGTTTCCATCATAGATTATGTCTATTTTAGAACTTTATAAAATGGAAAGATTTATATCACTTAGTATAATTTTCCTCAGTACTGGAGATTGAACTCAGGGCTTTGACACTGAGCTATAGCCTCAGTCATTTTTATTTTGAGACAGAGTCTGACTAAGTGATAAGTTGCCTAGGCTGAGCTCAAATTTGCAATCCTGCCTCAGCCTCCCAGAGTGCTGGGATTAGAAACACGCATGCCCACGCCCACCAAGCATTATTGTTTTAGCCTCAGCCACGTCACTGTGTGCACCGGTACTTCCTCTTCATTGTTGAGTAACATTCTATTACAGGACTGGGCAAAGTCAGTCTGTCCATTAACCTCTTGATGGACCATTGAGCAGTTTCCAGGTGTGGGCCTTGCCAAGGAGAGACGCTGTCAGGATTGTAGAACAGTGTTTTGCGGACACAGAGATCGATCATGTACAGGGCGGAACTGCTTGGTCACGGAATCCGTGAGACATCATGAGGGCTGCTTCCCAGCTTGACTATGCTGCTTTACACTTCTGCACCTATGGCATTGTGGGCAAGTTCTGGGTGCTTCAGGTTTGTTCCAGCACGTGGTGCTTTCCATTTCTTCAATCTCTACCCTTTTGGGGGCACCTATTGTACCCCCTTGTGACATCCACTGGCATTTCCTGTGACTAAAGCTGTCAAGACTCTTCTTAGCAATCAGCAGGAGTTTTTAGAGGAACTTCTTAACGTGTGTGTCCACTTTTTACCAGGAAATTTATGTTTTGTTGAATTGTAGAAATTCTTTATAAATCCCGACTGTCAGTTTCTGGTCAGATGTACATTTGTGAACCTATTCGTCTTTAATTTTATCCGCTTGAACTTCATTCTGTAACAAGAGAACCTGAGCTGAGTGATGTCTGCATGGCTCACTGGAAGACCCCTAAGTCCTTGTGCTTTGAGGCAGTGGATGGTCAGGAAACCACTGGCCGCCGGGCCTCGGGTTTCTATTTTTATCAGTGGTAATTTCCAGGATGGGAAGTAGTGCTTTCTCTCCTAGTTTACTTTAAAATGGTTGTTTCAGCTAGGAGCCTTTCTGTCTACAAAATGATAATGAATGGAACAAGTTTAGAGTCACTGTAAAAAAAAAAAAAAGCATTTTAATGTCACTGTGTACATAGTTATCTAAGAAAAAAGTGATTAATGCTATTTGTAGTTGATCATCATAATAAAGTTGATCATACTATGTACTTGTGAGGCCATTAGGTATATTTTCATTTAAAATTTTATAATGAGGAAATAAATTTTAGTGTTAGTTCATCTGTAAGGGAGAATTAGTTGTGCAATTAGTGTCACAATTATGGCAAGTTATCAGGGTACAATTCTTACAACCAAATTAAAAATCTAAAAGAGTTTTAGTACTTTTGTGTCACTCACTGCTACACTCTTTGTAGTTTAAGGGAGCCGGGACGGCGGCGAGATCCGGGCTCAGGGCTCCACCTGGCGCTGGGAAAGAGCGACGCCGAGGTGCGGCGACGTGCGGCTCCGGGAAGGGGACTCCGGGAGGATGAGCAAGCCGCCCCCAGCTCGGTAGGCTGATCGGTCCCTAGGTGGGATGCCCCGCCCCCGGGGTCGGATGCCCCTCCCCAGGTGGCACGCCCCGCCCCAGGTGGCACGCCCCGCCCCCAGGTAGGATGCTCCGACCCCAGGTAAGAAGTTCCGGATTTCCACAGACCAGGTAACCAAGACCCCGCGAACACACAACTGCAAGAGAAGGGCACTGTGTGTCCATCCAAGAAATGTGCTGTTGAAGGGGAGAATACTTGTACTCATTTTAAAAGCTCTCAGTTTCTAAGTGAAACAGACGTAAAACATGATTTCTAGCCATGCTGTCTTCTCAAAGACCATTTTACACAGCAAATAAATTGAGCTGCGTTGTGTTCAAATTGAGGACAATATTTTCTGCTCTATAAACTAATTTTCACTAGTACATTGTTTCTTTTTTTTCCCCCTGTCCTTTAAAATTATTATTATTATTGAAAAACTAATACATGAAAATAGAGAGGGCCTTGTGACGAAGTCCAGGCACACCTCGCCTGGTTTCAAGAATGACTGGCTCCGGCCCACTTTTGTCTTCTTTTCCCCTTCCACCCTGAACTTTTTCAAGCCAGGATCACTTGACCAGTAGAAAGACCTCCTCCCCCAATTTTGCATTCCACTTAAATTCTGAATTCCATAAAAAAATAACAGTTCTAACTATCAGCAGGTAATCCTGTTAATATTCAAATTTCCTCTCATTTCGACAGCAGTTTATTTAAATCAAGATCTAAACAAGGTCTAAGTGTTCTTGCTGTATACATATATGCAGTGAGGGAACCTTGTAGAAGTCTGGATAAGGGCACAGCGTATGGTGTTCTCCACCTCAAAGCAAAACAAAAATAACTCCAAACAGACATCCCCCCTCAAAATCAGTACATTCCACAATTAAGAAACTTAAAAGTACACCAATAACATCTACCCAGTATATATTTTACAGACTTCTTGAATATTTTAAAAATTAAGTTCTCCCCAATATGTTGTGGTTTTTTTCTTGGAATTTATTTGTTGATGAAACCGAAACATTTGTTCTATAATTTTTAAAAAAATTATAAAGTTATTAGTGCGTTTTTGCAGTCCACAGTGTCCACATTCTCTGAGGGGAGTTGGTATGAGTACATAACATGTCTTAATTTTTTTTTCATTCTCTTCCCTCATCTTACTCCTCCTCACAATTGTCTTTAATTTTGCTTTTTATTTGTATTTTGGGTTTCTCACATAAAAGAAACAATGTGATATTTAAACTTATGTGTCTCATTTATTTCACTTAACTTATAGTCTCAAGATACAACTTTTTTCCTGAAAATGACTCCTTTATCTTTCTTTATAGCAGAATAGTTTCCATGATGTGTAAATATCACATTTGTTCTATTATTTCATCTGTTGATGGATATATAGGTTGCTTTCAAGATTTACCTGTTGTTAACTGTGCTCCTATAAATGTGGGTATGTGTGTATGTATCACTGTAATATGATGTCTGATTTTTTTTTTTTTTTTAGGTTTTTTTTTGAGACAGGGTCTCGCTTTGTGGTTCAGGCTGGCCCTGAGCTCAGCCTCAAACTCCCATCAGCAATCCTCCTGCCTCTGCCTCCCAAGTGCTGGGATTACAGGCGTGAGCCACCACGCCCAGCACTGTGGTATGTGGTACTGGTTGCTGCTGAGTGTGGGTCTCCACACCCAGTATTGTTATGTGGTTACCGGGGAATCGAACCCGGGCCCTTGCGCTTGCAAGACAGGCGCTGGAACCACTGAGCTAACTCCCTGGCCCCCATGATTTTTTTGAGACAGAGTCTCAGTTTGTAGTTCAGGCTGGCTCTGAGCTCAGCCTCCAACTCACATCACAGCAATCCTCCTGCCTCTGCCTCCTGAGTGCTGGGATTACAGATGTGAGCCACCATGGCTGGCCCTGTCATATGTGGTACCATTTGCTGCTGGGTGTGAGTCTCTACGCCCAGTATTGTATGTGGTTACCAGGGATCGAACCCGGACCGTTGCGCTTGCAAGACAGGTGCCAGAATCACTGAGCTAAATCCCTGGCCCCTGTAATATGATGCTTTGGGAGATATACCTGGGCCAGATGGAATGGCGGTTTTTAGCTTTTCGAGGTGAACTCTAAATGAAGAATGTACTACATTCCCTTTAGCAGGGTAGAAGTGCTCCATCTCCCCACAGGCTCTTCAGCACTTGTTACTACTTGAGGAGCATTCTCAGTGACGAGCATTCTTTCTGGGGTAAAATGGAATCTCCGTGAATTTCTCTAAGGGCCTGAGATGTTGGGCATTTTTCATGTATTTCCTGGCTATTTCTCCTTCTTCAGCCAAGTGACCGTTCATTACAGTGGCTCATTTTTCTAGTGCACCCTGCCCCTCAGTACTGGGGATCCAGCTCTGGACATTGAGCTTGCATGGCAGATGCGGTGCCACTGAGTTACATCCCTGGCCCAAGTGCATCTTTTATTTGGAGGAGGGTTCTGACTTTTTAATATCAGTGCAAGTCGTTCCCTGGGGCTAGTGTTGGCCCATGTGCGCCTTTCTTTACATGGATTTCACTCTTAACTGAGCAGGGTGTTCTGTCTGTCATAAGATTGTTGTGTATCCACAGTGATCTGTCCTCCGGATAGACAGGAAGGGGAGCCCCAGAGGGTGCAGGAGAAGGGCACAGGTGTTGGCAGCTGCTGACAAGAAACCCCCCGTCCCCTGTTTACTGCTGGGGAAAGATAAGAGAGGTCATTTACTTGGGAAAAGCTCAGGTTTGGAAGAGCACCCCAGGCCACTTGGGCTGGAACGACTAGGTAATCCTGGCCAGCAGGCATGGTGGGGCCCTGCATATTCCAGGAGGGGATGGGGACAGGGCGAGAGTCCTCATCCCCCAAGGGACTTGAGAGCGAAGGCGAAATGCCAAGATGTCCTGGACCCAAGAGGGCGACGTAGGTGGTGCAGCTGGAGCTTGGAAGCACGTGCCAGGACCACAGAAAGCAGCGACGGCATTCATTCCTCTTGTACCTCTGGGTCCTCTTAGTTCACTGAAAAGAAAGTTTTGTGCTATTCTGTATTTTTTTTCTCTTTTGCAGAGCCTTTTTTGGCCCATGACTTAGACTCTTACATTTGGCCAGGCCTTAAAGATTATAGTACACAGTGTATTATTTAATGCTATTCTTTAATTAATTTGTTATTAAATTTTGCTTGACTTTTTCACAGATGTAAGAAGTGTTTTAAACAATATTTTCTTTGTTACTATCTACATGCATTACATTGAAATAAAGAAAAAAATGGAAATAGCAACAGATGTGAAATAGCACTCGTAATAACTATACCTCAGTGAATGCATAAATGTGACTTGGCAAGGACCAGGTGGGTGCCCATCCTCCTCCCTGATGCTGCAGCATGGGTAAGGCATCCTGGTGAAACTGAGTCATCCTCGTGAGAAGGGAGGGGCAGAGGAGCTGTGAATCCAAATGAACATTCCTTAATTTGATGTTGAAAACACTGAGTAATCGTCCAGTGGCAAGATTGAATTAGTCTTCCAGTAGCAGAAGGCAGACTGAGGAATTAGGTTGGAATTCCGTCAGAAAAGGGCACGACACATTCTGGTCCACGTGGGCAGTAGCTGAGCGGTTTGCTTCCCGTCCCAGGCCAGTGGGCCCTTCCAGGGCTGTTCCAGCTTGCTGTTGAAAGTCAGTTCTGCTTTACATGCCTGGACATAAATCTGCTTGGGGTGGTTTTTTGTTTTTGTTTTTGTTTTAGGTTTTTTGAGACAGGGTCTCGCTTTGTAGTTCAGGCTGGCCCTGAGCTCAGCCTCAAACTCACATCAGCAATCCTCCTGCCTCTGCCTCCCGAGTGCTGGGATTATAGGCATGAGCCACCACGCCTGGCACTGTGGTATGTGGTACTGGTTGCTGCTGGGGTGAGTCTCCACGCCCAGTATGGTATGTGGTTAACCGGGGATTGAACTTGGGTCCTTGTGCTTGTAGGACAGGCGCTGGAACCACTGAGCTAAATCCCCCGCCCTGCTTGGGGTGTTTTTAAGGCAGGAACTTAAGAAACAGAAGATGTAATGAGTGTCTTCCCTGATTGTCTTCTGCATCCAAAGGGTGTTTTGGATAAATAACAGAAGTCAGAGCTATAGATACTAAGCAAAGATTGTGAGGAAGATCCTAAGTACCCAGCAATGATTGTACTGGCCCCTTCCTCAATTCTGACATTTTCTGCGGGTGCTCAGGGGTGAACTCAGGGCCTCGTGCATGCTTAGTCCAAACCCTAATGCTGAGCTCTGCCCCAGCCACTAACTCCAGCACTTTCAGTGCCTTCACTTGGAGGCTAGAGTTCTTTCTTTGGAGAAAGCAAATGACAAGAGAGAGCAAATCAAAATCCAATTTAATATCTACTATCATTAATGTCATTAATTTGTATTCCACCTTATTGATAAAAGTATTTGAAGTGAGTACATGTTAAGTAAGGCATTTATTATAAATAAAATCATGAAATAGCAAAATCCAAATTGAAAGAATGGCCTGGGCTAGTTGTCAGATATACAGATTTCTCTGGTTTTTCTGGGAGGTTCTGCCCCTTTCCCTGGGCAACCCTGAGGTAGTAGTTTTTGTTTGTTTTCCTTTAGGCCATTCACCTGCATACATGGTGAGGGTGGAGAGGACCTTGCTGCGGTGCTGGTTTGCTTTTACATCATGAACACACTCATCTCTCAGTAATTTGGGGCAGGGACTGGCTCAAGGAAGCCTGAAGATTCCAAAATCTGAGGTCACTCAAGTCTTGCATAAACTAGTTAGCATCTGCACACATCCATCCACAAACTGAAATCATCTCTGCGTTACTGGAAATATGCAGTACAGTCACATGTTGTGGAAGTAGCTGTGCAATAAGGGCAAGAAAATTTTCATCCATAGTTACTATTTGGTGTAAATGAAATTTAAAAATAATATTTTAGATTTGCAACTGTTTGAATTCCTAGATGTTAAGCATGTTAATGTGGAAAGCTAAGTGTATATCTCTGTGAATGCTGGTAGGAAAAGTAAAAGTCACAGCTTGCATAGTGATACATACAAATAAGCCCACATTTGGGAGGCTGAGGCAGGAGGGTGGTAAGTTTGAGGCCAGCCTGGGCAACTTAGTGGGACCTTGTCTTTAAAGAAAAAAGATGGGCAGGATAGGGGCTGGGACACAGATCCGTGGTAGAGTTCTTACCTAGCATGTGTAAAGCTATAGGTCCAATCCCTAGTACTATAATAAAGTCATTTTATTATGAAAACTGATAATATTGATTGGTAGATCAATATTGAAGTCAAAAGACTGCAAACTAAAGTAACAACACAAAAACCTCCCAAGATCCTACGGTTGTGTAAAATCAGTTATACCAAGGATCTCCTTATCGTCTACATTATTACCATGTAATAGTCAGAACAACAACTCTCCTAATTACCTATCAGTCTCTTTATACAGTTTCCATGGGAAGTTGTAACTGTAGCATGTTACCTTCTTGACCTTAAAGTACTACAAGAGGGGGCCGGGGAGTTAGCTCAGTGGTTCCGGTGCCTGTCTTGCAAGCGCAAGGGCCCGGGTTCGATCCCCAGTAACCACATACCATACTGGGCGTGGAGACCCACACCCAGCAGCAACCAGTACCACATACCACAGTGCCGGGCGTGGTGGCTCACGCCTGTCATCCCAGCACTTGGGAGGCAGAGGCAGGAGGATTGTGATGTGAGTTTGAGGCTGAGCTCAGGGCCAGCCTGAACCACAAAGCGAGACCCTGTCTCAAAAAAAAAAAAAAAAAAAAAAAAA
>PVIR01030189.1:0-20459 GCA_004026965.1 Petromus typicus
TAAAAAAAAAAAAGAATTGCAAGTTGCAGTGAATTATGCAGATTGTAAGTTAACAAGGCATCATTTAAAAGATATAGTTGGGTCAGGGCTTAGCTCCATGGTGCAGCAGATTAGTCTGCACAAGATGCTAAATTCAACCCCTAGAACCAAAAACAGAGGAGCAAACAATTGAGATATTTAACCAGATAAATTTAGGAGATTCTTGACTTGAGCAACTAATTTCCATGATTACATTTCTACAAGACGTAGTAGGTGAAGTACACAATGCAGACAGATAAGATTATTCTCCTTTCACATATGAAGAATCTGATTTTCAGAAAGAATTGATTGCTACAGTTAATTCAATCAGGTAGCAGCAAAACTTGTGCCAATATCTTTTAATACACAGTTCAGTGCTTTTTAGTCAGGGACCTCTTGGACAATGTTTCCACTGGAAAAGTTCCTCCTCAAGGGCCCAGATAGGAGCTTTCCCCTAGTGCTGCCTTCTGACACTTTCTTTCTCTCTTGTTCACTCTCCTTGCTCTATCCTTGCTCTATCCTCTTCAGTCTTTTGTGCCTTCTGCTTATACATATTCGTTTTGATGCCCCCATCAATTTTCATGTTCTCTATGTAGATAAACTCCAAAACTAGATACCAGTGTATACCTTGAACCCCAATACCACACCATCATTTAACAACTATTCCCCAAATGCCAACTGTATTCGAGAAGCAAGTTAGATTTTCAAGGATGATACCACGAACAAGAGAAAAAAAGTTCTTGTCTGCACAAAAGCTTGCAGGAGAGAAACAATCATAAGCAAGAAACAAGGACTACAAATAGCACAGCGTCAGTCATTAGACATTAGATTTTTCATGAACAGAGAATCAAGATCAATAGGCTAATGTCATACAGAGGAAATTAACTTCAAGTTTGATTTTGTCTAATACATTTGATTTTGTATGTTTTACTTTGGAACTGTGTAAACATTATATTTAAATGTAAGAAAAGCTAAATACAGAAACAAACACTACAAAGCCTACGTCAAATTAGAACTTGGTAACTTGAGTTTATATCTATGGCAAAATCCAGCTAAAAAATCTTTAATAAAATCCTTGTCATGAATTTAACTGTGTCTCCTCAAACTTCCTACATTGTTTCACTCCTCAGAACATGAATATAGTCACAGACATGGACTTACAAGATGTAATTAAGGTAAGTAATATCCTATAGGTAGGCCCTAACCTAGTATAACTAATATCCTTATAGAAAGGGACTAGGCCACTTACATGTGTGTATACACAGAAAACACTGTGTGAGAATTCTATGAAAAGTGAAACAATTCTCTGCAAGCCAGGGATAGAAGTCTCAGAACAAACCAAGCCTGATAACACCTTGACTTGAGACTTCCAGTCATCAGGAAGGGCAGAATATAAATTTCTGCAGTTTACGCCACTTTGTCTAGAATACTTTGCTCTGGGAGCCCCAGTGAAGCAATATAAGCCTCATATATTCTATACTCTCAGAGCACATCCCTTTCAAGGCCTTTACCATATTGCAGTTCTCCTGTAATTTGTGTAATTTTATACTATACCTAACTTCCATCCTATAAACTCCACAAGGACTGAAAAAGAATGTGTTTCTTCAAAGTGCCTAGAACATACTCAGCTCTTGGGTTGGTTTAAAACCATAACCTAGCCTGGCCTCATGGTGGACACCTGTATCCCCAGCTACTTGGGTAGCTAAAGCAGAAGGATCACAAGTTCAAGATCAGCCTGGGCAACTTAGCAGACCCTGTCTCAAAATTTAAAACACAGAGGAGATGGAAGGATAGAAATGCAACTCAGTGGTAGAACACATGCCCATTATGTGCAAGGGCCTTGGTTCAATTTTTAGTCCTGCAGTCAATCAGTCGATCAATCAGTCAGTCAATCAATCAAGTAAACATGAAAATTCACTGACACCCTTCCTATTGAAAGAAATCTCATTTCTCCTTAATTTGGGCACTTGGGTTTTAACAACATATTATGGGGAAAGTGATATTTTACTAGTTGAAGAAGAGGGGTTTAAGAGCCTTCCAGCCCCTTTCTCTAAGAAAACCCTCTGAAGCTACCTACACACTGTGAGGGAACCATGCCACGTGTTTGTGCTCTGGGTGACAGCTCTAGCTGAGATGCCAACCAATGAGTAACCACATCATATGCATGAGTTGAGAATTCTTTAATATAAATCAAGCTGCTGTTATCATCAAACTGCAACCAATGAGAGGACACAAGGATGGAGAAAATCAAATATAAGAAATAATAATAAGCAACTACATCTTGGGGTTTTAAGGGTTCATAATGAAGCAACAGACTATCTAAATCACATTTTATAAATATTTATTCAATGAATTATTTTCTCAGGTATTTCTACAAGTTTTGGCTCCAGATTCTTTGAGATGTCTTTCGGAACCTCAGCAAGTGATTAGCATTTTAATTCTACTTTCTCACCAGTGTATTCTCCAACTAAATGTACATTCAAAAAGACACAGAAAGTAATGTAAATTTTTTTCATCTCAAATACAGGATAGTCTCTCAAAAATTCAACAGAGAAAGTTCCAAGGATGGAAGAGCTTTTTAGAGTCCACTCCCTCCACTTATGAACCACTGTCTGTCCACTGTTTATTTGCAGCAGAATCTGGCATTTGTAGCCACAAAGGGTCCTGTATACTTGTCTTCTGCTTTCTCTCTCCTGCCACACTAGCCATATCAGAGCTGAAGCTATTACCATGGAAACCAGCCCAGGAAGAAACTTGCCCTCTACGCTGTCATCCACAAGGAGCTCTGGAAAGAACCTTGGACTTAAGCAAATATAGTTATTTCAGGTTCTAGGAGATACCCAGAATTTTTTCCTTACCTAACTGCAATAACAAAGTGAGGGAGAAGAAAGGAAGAGAGGATGAAGGAAGGGAGGGAGGGAAGAAGGGAGGGAGGGAGGGAGGGAGGGAAGAAGGGAGGTAGAAAAAGAGGGAGGAAGGCAGGTAGGCTGGAAGGCAGGCTGGCAGGCTAGCTACCTGGTTTAGTTTCATTTCTAATTGCCTATCAAAATAATACTATATATCTTGTTGAAACCATTAAAACAAGCCAAGTAGAGTCCTAAGATTTAATGAATTTTAAGTACTAGTTCTATTATAAACTGAGAAGGGCAGAAACTAATAATGATTAAGAATGAAGCTTAAGTGTCAGACAGAATTCAGTTTAAATCCTGATTCCATTACTTAGTGTATAAGTGACTTTATGCATACACCTACTCATTTAACAAGTACCAGGCAGGTTTCCACTAGGTCATAAGAACTTCGGTAAACATGAAATAAATACCTTGACTTTAAAAAAGCTTTCATTCTGGTAGTGAAGACAAAGGCAAAAATTTACAAAAAAGGGTATTACTATAAAAGTCATTAAATACACATACAAGGGTGAACAGAGAAAATAACAGTCTAATTTTAAGTCTATGGTCAGAGGAGATGCTGTTTAAATGTCTTGGCTTATCCATCTGGAAGAAAGGCATATTATAGTATTAAGAGTGGTGGTAAAGACTGAAATTAACTCATAAAACAATGTGCAGAGGTCACATGCAGGGATACGCAGTAAATTGAAGCTACAGTCATTATTACCATAACATATCATTTACCATGGAAGAGGCAAACTGCCATGAGCCCTGACCCATGGGCATCCTGTGAGGAATGCTAGGTCCTACCTACTTTCTGCCTGGCTCATGGTCAGGGTGGTGTTCACTGTGACAATCTTGTCCATACAGCAATGTCTCCACTAGACAAGATTTGCATTAAGGGGCCAGTTCCCCAAGTTCCTGGGTTGTATAAAGTCACCATGCACAAGATCTACTTGGGCCCTCTTGAGTCATCCCCTGGAGACATGGCTGGCATAGGTACCTATACAAAGATGATGCTCCTGCTGCTTGCTACTCTGTGAGCGATAAAGTCCTCTCTATCTGACCCAAGAATCTCATGTTTTTGTCAGTGTATATGAAACAGTAGGAGGTAAACTTTCAGCTTACAAGTGGAATAAAATCCAGGATTTTGACAATGAATCCCCAATGGTCCTTATCTCAGTTTATTACAGATAAAGTCACAGTCATTTCTTCCCTCACTTTTCAGACTCTTAATGCCAACACTTAGGTGCTGTCACACACACATGCACAGGCACATGCACGCACACTCTGCAATACCAACCCAAATTATCTCAAGTTCCTGTTTATCACTAGGGCTGCCTCTGGCAGCACTGTCTGTCCCAAACAACTGGAGAAACATTACAGGTATTAACCAGGGCCCTCTGTTCACCTAGAAACTGAAAATTGAGACCACAGACTCAAGTATAGAGTCAACACATAAGATGGTGACAATGATACAAGGTGATAGTGAAAACAAGAATCATAAAGAAGGTACAAAGGTCGCAAATACAGTATAGTCTCTAGATTTGCTCTTGAGATATAGATCTATCTAGAAAGAATACCTCAGACATGTACGTTTTAATCAGCAATGCTTTTGCAAAAAAGGCATTTTGCAAGTACATATCACTCTTATTAGATGGTAAACATTACATATAACAATCTTCTGTAGCTGGCTGGCGGATTTAGCTCAGTGGTTCTTGAACCTGCCTCATAAGCAAAAAGTTCTGAGTTCGATCCCTGATACCACACACACACACACACACACACACACACACAGCACATGCAGCAGTTGTAATTTCTTCAGGTTGAGAAAGATTTTTTTCTTCTTCTCTCTAAGCTGTCTTTTTTCTTCTTTCTTTCTTTCTTTCTGTTTTTCTTTCTTTCTTTTGTCAAGAGAAATGTGTAAGTTCAATTTACTAACTCTTGTTATTTATGAAAAAGCTCAATATTTGACACTGAATTTTAGTTATGTTTCCGGTCATTTGAAAACTCTACCTGAACCAGCATTTGTCCATCTCACTCTGACAGCACAAAGCAACACTGCTTCCTTTGGTGTTTCCACTTGCTCCTGGGTCACATGAGTTCAGGGAATGACAGACAGCTATCCACAGACATACACACAAGAACTATGGTTCAAACACATATTCTGTTTGCTTAAAACAGAAATCACTTGGGAAAAAAGAAGAGATTTATCACTTTTCCCAGGCATCAGCCATGCCATGGAATTATTTCATGTCAAAAATAATTGCATCAATGAAATATTTATGTTCACTCATTATGTAAAAAAACTCCATTTTATAACCAAGATTTTGTGCTTTTTTAAATTAAAAGAAAATAAAGAAACAGGAAGAAATCAGACTATAGAATTCCTTCTTGTGGAGATGTATAAATTTCAAACATTACAGTGGATGCAGCAGCCCATCTCAGCTCAGATGTCCGTGGGTGCAACCTGGCATTAGAAACAGCCCATGGAAGCAGAGCTTTCAAAAGTATATGCTAGTACTGATGGCAGATGAGGGTTAAGTTCCCCTGAAACTGGATGCTACAAAACAAAACAAGTTCTATTTCAAGGAAGCATTTACTAAACTAAATCACTCAAGCTTCCTTGGACTATTTTGGGGGTTTGATGTATCTGACACCACCTGCTTAGCAATGAGGCACTACACCAAGCAGTGCCTGAAGGCAAAGCAAGGGACAGAGAGACCATCAGGTATGCAATAGGCCAGCAAATAGTAAACCCAAAAGGATTTATTTGAAAATCCACAGACCTCAGCACACATAGGTTCAGAACACACATACATACATATATATGTCATGAGAAACTACTCTGAGAAGAGAAACAAAAATAATAAATTATTCCCTACCCAAGATTGATTTATTAGGCACTCCTTTCAATATACAATACAAAAAAACGAAGACTAAGAGAATTGCAATTAGGCCATCTGATTTCACAGACACAAAAACCATTTGATTTCAGAGTCTGAGGATGGTGGAGACCTGCAGTTACCTGACTCTGAAATTCTCAGCTTGTTAAAGTCCCTTAAATGCATATCTTCATTGGAAATATTTATTTCATTTGTCTACATTTTCTCTCCCAAAGCTCTGCCTAAAAAGTCATGTGATAGAGCTACTCCTACCTGTTCTTAATGAGACTTAACATGAATAGGAAGAGTGATCTCTACTTTCAGTGAGTCCACAGGAGGGCTGACTGTACCAGGCTTTGTATTTGCTCACCCACCCTACCCCATACTAGGGAACGAACCAAGGTCCTTGGGACTTAGCTGCATCATCAGCCATTTTTATTTTTTATTTTGTGGACACACCCCCACAAAGTTACTAGATTGGCAGTACTGGGTTCCTTTTGCCTCAGCTTCCAAAAGTGACAACTGACCTTGCAGTTATTAGGCTGCTGCTACCCTGTCTTGGCATGAGACTACATTCCACTGAGGTCTTCCTAGAATCTGAGAGATTGGGAGGTAAACACTCTACTGCTTTTAGCTAATATGTCACCCCACCGAAAAACTTATACACACTGGCATTCTGACTACAGGGTATAAGACAGCACACACGCATATATTTAGGCACCTACCTTCCCTCCCCATCCATCTTCTTTCTTTACCACACACCACTGGGCTCAAAGGACCAGTCTCCATCTCATTCCTTCCTGTTATTATCATCCAAGCCAGGATGAAGAGTAGAAGGAGTGCTAATGAAAATAGGTCATGTGATGTACATGCACTGAAGCTGTCCTGCGCAAGCTAGGAAGTGTGGTTATATTAAACTCGACATTCAAGCTCACCAAGCCTCATACCTGATATGCTAATGGCAGCTGTGGGATTAAGAAAATCTTAGTTTGGTAGACAAAAGTTGAAGGCTGATTCTTTTTGCCTCCTTGTTTTAAGAATACTAATCTCCAGAGGGAAATGGATGCCTCTGGGTGGTAGAAAAGGACACATACACAGAAATGCAACAAAAAAGCATGTTGTATTCATGCTTTATTATTCATATTATTTATGATATTTTAATATATACTCATGCTAATATTACCCATATTATTTCTGCTATTTTAAACTATGCAGCAGTGAACCCTCATGGGATAAAATCAATACACAATGTTTTAATGATTTTTCTCACCCCCCGCCCCCTTTCCAGGTATGATTATGTAGACTTGATTACTAAAAAGTTAACTGCTTTTGAGAACAAAGATGGGGTATGGCAAACAGAAGCAATATTCTGGAGGCCTTCTCAGCCACCTGTCCTCCCTAAACTGTCCTAGATGCTTCTGCTCTGATATCTTCCCAAGCCATCCCTTCTTGGTGGAATGCCCTCAGACTTTCTCACTCTGCACTTAGCACTCTTGCCTTCACTGTGAAGCCTTTCCTGTGGCCCATGTTCCTTCGAAGTCTTTCTACTCAGGATTACTATCCTCCTTGACAGTGTTCTCACAATGGGAGCACCTCCTTCACTGAATAAGAATTTAGCCAATGAATTGGTGCTAGTATCTTCCGAAGCAGGTACAGTATATCTATTTTGTAGATTAGGAAGCAGAACCTAGTAAACTAAAGTTGTCTCTGTATTCTACCCAAAGTTTACTGAGCAAGGACACTTTCCCTGAGACTATTTAAGCATTAAATATACTAATGAATATAAAAACTCTTGTTTTAACAAGGTGAGAGTACAAAGGTGACAGTACGAAGTATACAAGGTACAAAGTGAGCTATATAACACAAGGAATTACACTGGGCTTATCTTCTTTCCACCAGAACATTACACTCTCTGATTACAAAGACTAGATTTTAACTGAATTACAAATTTTGGGCATTATATGAAAGCCTCAAAATATTTCTGAATAGCAGAAGTCACCTATAAACAAAAACAATTTAGTACTCTCTTGCTCTATATTTCTGGAGAAATTTTCATATACTTCTGTTTCTACTTGGGTACTTTGGAGGGAAAAAAACAAACAAACAAACAAAAAACATTTGAGGGGCCAGGGATATAGCTTAGTGGTTCCAGTGCCTGTCTTACAAGTGCAAGGTGCAAGGGCCCAGTTTCGATCCCCGGTAACCACATAACAATTACTGAGTGTGGAGACTCATACCCAGCAGCAATCAGCACCACATACCACAGTGCTGGGACATGGTGGCTCACGCCTGTAATCCCAACACTAGGAAGGCAGAGGCAGGAGGATTGCTGTGATTTGAGTTGGACGCTGAGCTCAGGGCCAGCCTGAACCACAAAGGGAGACCCTGTCTCAAAAAAAAAAAAAAAAAAAAAAAAAAACACACACACTTGAATACTTTGATTTATGCAGACATGACAAGTAGGTATCCACTGGAAAAATGGAAAAGGAAAAACTGTAAATGAGAGTTCATAGCTCAGACAGTCACACAAAGCAGTAGCAACACAAGGACATCTCTTGTGAACTGAAACAGCCAACCACAGTCAAAAATCATAAAAGGATGTCAGGCAGGTCAAAGGGAAATCCTACCTTAGCATCTGGACTACAGACCTATACTCACCAAGCTAGAGAAGAGGTGTGATTCAGGACATACTGTGGCTAGTAATGAAACCCCATGGCGTATCACTGGAGTGTCGTGTGTGTAACACAGAGCTATAGCACCCAAAAGCTCAAGCACACAGCATGGATCGAGTTCCTCCATTTTAAGGTGCCTACCATAGCAAGGAGAGAATCTTACGAAGTAAAAACATAGCAGGCTCCATAATGAGGTACTTCTGGCAATGACTTCTTCTTGAGGCAGTAGTTTTCAAACATTTAGAACCCTCTAACAGGCTTTTTCTACTCCCAGTGTATCTTGGAAAAGGTCCAGATTCCATGGATGTTACGTTTGTAACATACCCAGCAACTTCATCCAACACAGGTAGCATTCATCTCTTTAAACATAACTTACTTACTGATGGTATAAAGTGAAAAATGACAACAAATGACAAAATCAGTAACTTGACATGAAAAATACACATTATAATCACAGTTTTGGTGGAGAATTTAATGCAAAAATGTGAGTAATGAAATCTTAATCACAGAAGAGCTTCATTAGAAACTCAAGTATTTCATAATTAGTGTGATGTGGTATGAGTGCCAAAAACTGTGTGATAATTATCATGTTATTGGATATGAAAAAGTGCAATTTGTTAGGTGTGCTTGTGAACACACGCCCTTTAAAAATACTATCAAGACACACACAGAATCATCTCTGAGCAGTTTCAAACTCCAAGCAAAGTACTGATGAAGAAAAGCCAATAGGACAGGTTTGTTAGACTGATCACTGAGCATCCTGATCTTCCCCAACTGCCCAGGCTTTATAAAAGCACAAAGGCTTGTACATGAACTTGCACTGTCCTTTTCAGATTATGATGCAGTGGTAGAGGCATGCTAAGAGTAGTGGTTACCGTAGCAACAAACATCACCACCACACAAAGATATCTGAGTGATTTTGTCTGAGCTCTCAGTTTGTTGTAAAAATGACTTGCTCCAGCTATCTTTCTGCCTAGCCAGAAGAAAGCCTTGAGGTATATGACTTCTCTTACTCTGAATCACCTTGAAGAGAGCCTTAACTATACATAGCTCCTGTGGGTAGGAGATCAAACTCAACACCTACTTCAGGTACAACAGCATTGTCTAGAAGTACTGCCCAGTGCTGATGTATGCCACCTAAGAGGAGAGAATTTTTTCCATTTTCTTCATGGCCAAATCCATCATCCAGTGCAATGCCTACCATATAGTAAGTGGCCAGTAAATATTTGTTACAAATGAATGGATGATCGCTATGAAAACTATAGTATTAATGGAAAATTTCTCTTAGTTTTTAAATTGAAAGGTTCAGGATTTAAGTAGACATAACTTTTCAATCTGTTCAGAAGGAAAACACCACAAACAATTCTGATGCAACTCAGTTTGTTTCTTCATCCCTCTTGGTTACTGTTAACTCATTCAACTTAGTGGGGAGAGCACAATGGCTATATGTACAGACTGAGAACACAATGCTTGATTCTATCACCACATAATCTTGAAAGAATTATACTCATTTACACCTTTAGTTTCTTATACTAGAGAAATGACACAGTATTTACACATCTGTATCCTACTTATTTCACTGATAGGTACTGTGAAACAGAAAAAAAATGTTCAAAGGGAAAAAAGAAAAGGGGATAGAAGAAAGTACAGAAGGGAAAAACTGATGACAAAACAAAAAATAGAAACAAAGTTTATGTATATAGGTGTGGGGGTTGTAGGGAACACAAGGAAATGGGAAAAAATGAGAACCAAGAAGTGTCAAGTACAGATACAAATTCTCCGTGTTGCATGTGATCATAATATATACATATGCACCAATAAAATAAAATTTTTAAAAAAGAAAATATGAAAAAAGAAAGGTCCAATTAACCTTCATGTGTTACAGTGTTTCTATCTGAAAGACAGTAATATTACTGTCTTTCTATATTTCTATATTATTTCTATAATATTTCTATATTTCTATATTACTGTCTTACTATATTACAATTAAGCCCATATTTAAATATAAAGATAGTAAAACACTTTCAAGTACTTATTACAACATTACTCATATAAAAATATATGCCATGAAAAGATAGCAGAAGGACAGAAGGACAATGATCTGATTGTCTTCCACTGTCTCAGTTTCACTGAGGACTGGCAGAATGGCCTTAAAAACTTAATTACTCAGAAACAAAGGCTGGAAAGTACATATATAAGCGAGGTTTTAGTCCCTCTCTAGAGCAGAATGGAAAAGAAGGAATGCCAAAGAAACCAGTAAGACCAGCTGAAGATGCTTCTTGTGGTTTATATCTAGATATCCTCAAAGCCTCATGTGCTCAAAGGAGGGGCCTTTGGAAGATGACTGGAATATAGGATTTAGACTGGCCTGTGGTTAGGAGGTGAGGCCTGACCAGAAAAGGAAGACAGGGGCCCCTGGCTCCTCCCCCAGGGTGTCTGCTTTCTGGATCTCGAGTGGGCAGCAGCTTTCCTTGAGGTTCTTCCACTCCACCAGGTCTAACCTGATACCAGTTGACTATGAACTGAAACCTCTACAAAATGTGAGCCAACATTTTAAATTGTGATCATCAGGTATTGGGTCTCAGAGATGAGAAAGTGACTAAGCCAGTGCTCAAAGACACAAAGTAGTACATTTTCTTCTTTGTCTACAGAGATCCTGGGAACAAGTAGCAGCACATTTCATTCTAGTCAACTTAATACTAGAGGAGCCCAGCTGCTGACAAGTTACAGACAGAACACCTGGAAGCTAAGGTTGCATCCCTCAGAAACTGGCTGCTTTGTGCATTGTAGGATAAATTTGGAAACTCCATTTATCAGAAAACCTGATCCCATGTAATTAAACTAGTAATAAAAAATAAAGGAAAGAAAAAGAAAAAAGAAGCTATAATATAACATGTTAACAGTCTAGTAACTCTCAACTATTTCTGAATACAGTTTAGCATGGAAAAAGTGATTTATATGAACATATTCTTGGCAAAGAATATAGTAGTGAAATATAAAATTATGCAAAGACTTGTTGAGATTAAATGAATTACTGTTGCATCTGAATAAGTCTTTTTAAAAAGAAGCTATAATATTATAATTTATAATTATAAAACAGACATCATCATGTAGTTGATTAGCTTTATGCTTTCATCTTATTTAAACTATGCCACCTAGAGAATAATTTAATTTTTTAAATATAAAACATCATGGCTTAATATTTTACCATGAGATATCTTGCTTCTTATTTGGATTATAGCAAAGTGTAAGTTGGAGAGAACAAAATATATAGTGTATAAGAGGCCAGTCATTCTGTCTGGTAATGATGCTGATTCTGGCAATGCATAACTGTTGGCAATGTACTTTTTCCCACAATTATAAAGTGGATTTAGAAGTTACTACCATATCACTGAAGATCGTTCTACAAGATGGGTATTGTATATATTGTCTTGACTCTTTTTTTGGGGGGGGAGCATTGTTGTATTGTACTGGGTTTTTATTTGTTTTTGTTTTGTGTTTGTCTTAGAGCAGTGAAGTTTCTGCAGTGCTCACAAAGTGCAGAAATCTGTTAATGCCATCATCATGTCACAGATGTTATCCTGAAAATGGCCAGAGAGACTATTACAGTATTTCTGCACGGTGATAAGAAAGAAAGGCAGAAATTCTCCAGACTATCATTCACAAAATGCTGGACAGGATAACTTCTAAAAACACTGCTGGCTTCCATGCTTGAGAGAATAGTGGGGACCTAGGGCAGCCAAGGCTGTGTTCTTAGGTTGGCAGCATCTGGAGGGCTCCAAGTCTCCTCCAGAGTCGTGTAATCATTACCACTCTCCTGTGGAGTCATGACAGGCCAAAATTAAGAGGTGGGATAGATAGGATAAAATTTGATACAACATTAACAGAAATAAGGAAGGAAACAAAACGTAGGAAGGCTACATATGTGCAGCACTCATGGTGAGTACTAGCAAGTACTCACTGCAGGATATTACTGACATATTCCATATGTCAATAAATGCTTTGCAAGAATACGATACTGTTGCAGTCCATCAGCTTACTGGACAGTGCATTCATTTTCACAGAGATTTATCAGAATTCTAAAAAAACTTTTATGCTTAAAAAAAGAATTCACAGAACACAGTTTGGGAACCACTGATTTAGATATTTAATTTGTATTACCTGATGAAGAGAATTTAATAAAGTATTAGCTGCATCTGAAATTTTAAGAATAGATAAAAAGGGGAGGGAATTTATTCCACATGAAGCATCCATTGAAGTAAATGTTTTCTGGGAAAAAGCCCATGGGCTAAGGGACTCAGACAAACAGTGTCTTCTTAGCATGTGTGAGTGAAACCCTGAGATTAATCCCTACTAGCATATTAAAAGAAAAACAGGCCCCGGACAATGTGTTTCCGTCGCTATGACAATATACCTGAGAATAAGTACTTGAAGGAGGAAAGATTTGTTTTAACTTATTGTTTCACTCAATGTATAGTTGGCTGCACTATTTTTAGGCCTGGGTTGAGGGAGAAATATTACAGCAGAAGGAGTAGTCATGGACAGGTGTTCCTTCTTGGCAAGCAGGGAGCAAAGAAAGCAAGAAGAGTCAGAAAGGAAGGAGCTAAATACAAAATGTCTTTCAGAGCCATATCCCACCTACTTCATCCATTTGGGCTCTGTTTCTTAATAATGCCACCAAATCACAAGTCCACCAATGGATTAATCCACTCTCGGAGTAGGACCTTTTGTGATTCGATCACCTTCTAAAAGCTTCACTTTGAACTCTGCTGCATGGGGATCAAGCCCCCAGTGAACAAGCCTTGGGAGACATTTCATAATCAAACCATAATAATGTTTACTGGGAAAAGTGAATACCACTTTGGACCTATTGCGCTTATTATAAGTGGATAGCCTAAAGTAATCCTGCCACTTTCAAAATATTTCCAATTTATCCACAAACTTTTTGTTTCCTTCTTGAATCATGAAGTAACTCTGAGTGTCTCCAAGCTCAAACCACAGACATAGGGAGCGGAAACCGGGGGGGGCAAGACAAGGCTTCTGTTTTCATACAGACAAAGACAACAAAAATTAGATACATAAAAGAAATACATAAGTGAAGTCATATTTTTTTAATTTTTTAATCTTTATTGGTACATTACATATACGCATCATGACTGCACTCCATAATGGGGATTTGTACCAGTATAAGACACAACTTAATTCTCATTTTTTCCCATAGCCCTACCCACCCTACCGCCCCCTCATATACATAAAATTTGTTTCCTTACTTTTTTGTTACAATCTCATCATTTTTCCCCCTTCTCCCTATCTTACATTGAGCATTTTCTATTTCACAATATATAACATACAATTCTAGGACTCATTTACATCTTTATTTTCTCATACCAGAGAAAAGATGCGATATGTACCTATCTGTGTCCTATTTATTTCACTTACGAGGATATCCTCAAGTTACGTGCATTTAAGTATAAATGATTCAAACTTATCATTTTTATGGCAGAGTAATACTCCATTCTGTAGAAGAAACACAACTTTTTTATCCAGTCTCCAGTTGATGGACACTTGGATTGTTTCCAAGATGTAGCAATCACAAATTGGGCTGCTATAAACATGGGTGCACATACGTCACTGTGATATGAGTCTTTTAATTCTCAAAAAGCTAGGATTGGAGGTCCCATTGGACCCGGCCATTACCCTGCTAGGTATATACACACAAGAAGTCATATTATTTTTAAGAATGACATCTTAATCTGGGTAATGTGGTAGAGGAAGACCGTGAGTGGGATTAAGAGCTTTACTTTAGAGTCAATGATGATGGAAGGCAACTCTAAGAAGGTGACACAAAGACTGAGTATGTGACTTTGAGAAGATCCAGCCAAGGATAGATCTGGTAAGAGATTTCCACATCTGACAAATGGCAGGTACAGATGCTTTGAGGCAAAAAAGGAATTTCAATGAGCACCTTGCAAAGAGGGTGGCTTTAGACTGGGCTGGAATCACATGAGGAGACAGATCCTGTGGGTAGCAGCCACAATATGAAGACTTTCACCTAAGGGAGGCTGCTCAAGATTTTAAGAAGGAAAATGCCACAATGTCAATTCTGTTCTTGAAATAGATGCTGCTGTGTGGGAACCAGCAGGAGGAAATTTTGAAGGCAGAAAAGAAGAAATTCACACCAGTCCTGCTAGGTCAGCTCCTCGCCCCTGACATCACCCAGTGAAGCAATGAACACTTCACTTTCACCCTTCAAGTAGCATCATTGGAAGACACATTCAAAGGAAATGATGCAAAGAGAAGACATGTTTACTTTAATATAATTTCATCAAGGGGACTGTTATTCCAACAACTTTCTTCTGATACTTAAAGAAAAAGTAAGAACTTTAGCAAAAATCTTTTTTAGCTGTATAAGCACTGTTCCATAGTAGAAACTGAGTATACTATGAAGCTAATTATTTTTTAAATTGTAAGGCTCTATCTTGCTTTCTAATCAATATTCCCATGACAGCTCCTCACAAAATGATCACTTCCACATTTAATAATCCTTGGAATTAAAATAAAGGACAGAAAAATCTGTTTAATTCTGACCTGACTTAATCAGATTTTGTAGAGACTGGACATGCAGTGGTCTGAATTTACATTCTGTTTTATCTGGTTGAAAAATTCTGTTTTACAAATTAGCAATTAAAAAATAAAAGAGGAAGTGATATTCACTTATAGAGAAATATTTATGCAAAAATCTAACATCAACTACAAACAGCTCATCTACTTATTACTATATACCATGCCAAGATCTCTTATTACATTATTATTATTATTATTATTATTATTATTTTGAAACTGCCTGTACCTATATTAGTAAATAAACTATATCCTTTTGAAAATATTTCCTCGTGTAAAGTTTTTAGCTATTTAAGCTAATCATATAACATAATCAAATACAAAAAAAATTTCAGAACACCTCAAATCACTTGGAGTCACTACCTAGTAACATGCTGGATATAATACTGTGCATAGCAGAAAATTATAACAAACATTTTATAGAGTCACTTATATACTTGATTTCACCTAAAATGTAAGCAGACTAACACCACTCAATGCTATAAAAAGGAGGTCACAGCTAACTCTGAGAGGAATGCCTGCCTATCCTGCTGTATGTGAACTGCAAGGCTGCTTCCCTAGCAAGGCCACGTTCTGCCACACAATCCACGCTTGACCTCTTGGAACTCATCTCAGAGGCTTCCAACATTAAACAAAGAGAAATCCACCTCTAGATCATTTCAGCTGCTCTGGGTATCTAGCCATAACTAGCATCCACTGAGGCGAGTTCTGAACTGGTCTACTGCAAATACAGGACTGCAATCTACACAGCACAGTGGGCTGGATTCTAAAACAAGTGGCTACCCCCACCTCCCCAAAAAACCCTAAAAATCTGAAAGGGAGGGAGAGAGGAAGGAAGAGAGGCTGAGTCAGTGAATGTGCTAGATTCTTTCCTTCCTATTACCAGACATTTTGAAGCTTCACATTCAATTAAAAATCAAAACTTGGCCAAATATACCAACAGTCTAATTACATTTCTCAACACCTGTCTTTCTTTTCCAGCCAAAGAAAATAATATTTACAGAACAGTAGAGTGAGACAAAATATACTGTTGTCTTTTCATCTAGTTCAGCTGGTGAACAACTCTGATAAAACATTGGTCTTTTAGGTGTGTATCAGTTAGAAATGCTTTTGGCTGGAAATATGAGAATCTTTAAGTAGCAATGGCTTAAACAGTGAATGGGTCATTTTTCTCAAAGAAATCTGGAGGAAGACAATTTCTGGGTTGATTCAGATATTCTGTAACAGTGGGAAGACACATCTACCTCCTATTTCATTATTCTCAGCATGCTAGGCTCCTTCACCCTTTTTTTCTCAAAATGGCTGTTATATTTCTAAGCAATGTATCTCATTCAAAGCAGGGAGAAGAGAAAGTCAAAATGATTTATCTTCTTGGATGTCCATTATTTTTATTCAAGAAAATAATCTCTCCTATTTCCTTTTCTGTCTCATTGGCCAGACTAGTGTCTCATGGGTCGCACCAATTGCTGTTGAAGCAGAACAGGCTAACTAGACTGTTTAGCCTGATCCTGACCTATCAGGTCGGGTAGGAACAGGTCCCTCTTGCTTGAGCTCACTTACCTTTGATGAATAACTCAAAACCAGGACCTAGGAACAAGGGGATATAGTGGCCAAGAAGACAAGGATAGCAGCATATCTCACAGTTCCTCCCAGAGCATAAAGTTCTGGAAGTGGATAAACGACCATTAAAGTAGAAAAGTGATGGTATATCTTCTAAAGCAACTGAATATTTTGGGAAACTGATTGCTATCACTTTCAATGCAAGACCACCTTTTTTGCCATATATCCTGGTGATGAACCTTTTAGGGACAAGGGCCCAAACTGCATCCCCAAACTAACTTATTTTTCTCAAACTGCCAACACTGCAATTAGACATGAATACTGAAGTTTTAATTTAGAAAAAACAACTCATATATTAGCATCTTTGTCTGAAAAGAAAAATAACACACATGCCATGGGTTTGCCACCACTGATACATACAAAGAGAAGAAGCAGGGTGAACCAAGTCACCTTTAGAAATATCTTTTAGCCTCAAACTTCAATGATTCAAACAGCCACAGCTAGTAGCACACACTTGGAATCTTAGCTGTTCTTAAGGCTGTGGCAGGAGGATATGTTCAAGCCTAGGCAACTTAGCAAGACTGTCTAAAAATAAGGGCAGAAGAAATATAGCTCAGTGGGAAGTTTCCCAGGGTTCAAATGCAAGTAGTCAAAGGAAAAAGAAAGGTGACCACTGCATCACAGGATATTTATTACAGCTTCCCCAGGAGATTTAAATTCCTATTTAAAACATATAACCCATGCTCCATGATTTAGTAAGTGTTATATGAAGTGGTATATACGAATCTGTCTATTTGAAAGTCAAACCTGCATCCAAGTGACTTCTATGCTGTATTAAAAATACCAGTACACGGCCAAACTTAACACTTGGCTGATGTCTGGCAGGGATGGAATGTTAGCAGCATATAAAGACATTTACCTTACCATGTACTAATTAGCAAATTTTATGCTTTAAATGCCATATAGTACTTCTCATAGAATGATTTTATTTTTTAGAGTTTTTGGAAGGAGACACAATTTTGTTGGATTGTCCAGGCTGGTCTTGAACTCATGGCAATGAGCCACCTGAGTGCTGAGAGTGCAGGTGAGCATCACCACATCCAGCATGCTGACTGATTTCTGAGGGTACTGACAAGTGAAAGCTAGTAGAGAATATGGCTTTCATCAGTTGTCCCTGAGATCCTTCTGTGCTCACGATTTGCTATGGGAGGAAAGAAAATGTCTGCGGATCATTCTAAACCAGCACTTTGGCCTCATAATCTCCAGCAGTAAGGTGCTCTCTGTTGTTCTCTAAGGATCTCAGTATCACAGCTGGGAAAGAAGAACGACTATTCAAGCCTAATGTCTTCTCACACTTAGCAAATTCAATCATTTCTGATGACTTAGGACAGAACTTTAAGTTGATCTCAAAAGCAGATTTTTTTTTTGGGTATATGACATACAGAACTCTCTGGAGACTTAATGTTCTTAGATTTCAATCATCAAGGAAATTACCTTAAAATCTTGCTAGAGATTATATATCAAAATTAAGCATCATTAATGTCTATTTTACTTCACTATCTTATCTGGTCCACTTGTAGGAATGATGCACATCCAGCAATGAAAGGCATTAGACTATATTTGGCGAAGACTCAAAAAGAAAAATCAAGTCCACCAGTCTTGGATATTTTGATGAGAGACTCAAATGAGAGAAACGAACTAAGTGTCAAACGTCAGAATGGTTAGGAGGGCAACAAAATGGAGACTTCACGCCATATTAAAGGGGTGGGGAGTCTAAGTTTTTGCTGATTGCCTCTTAGGTTGTGAGATTATCTGTTTTGTGGTTTTTGTTTTGTTTTGTTTTGTTTTTGGTGTGTGTGTGTGTGTGTGAGTGTGTGTGTGTGTGTGTGTGTGTGTGTGTGTGTTTATGTTTTGTATTCAGGATGAGCTGGAAAAATAATTTGACATCAAATCTCCAAATTTTAGATGTTAGAATGACTTACAACTATGTTTTGGGGAAAATAAATGATGCTGATATGTTAGATCTAGCCCTCCAAAGCAGGTACTTCTGCTTCAAGCTCATCTGTAGCAATGACAATCTAAGAGAAAAACCAGAAGAAAACCTCATCCATTTCTCCCACATCCCATCAAAAACCCATCTGGTTTCCAGGGACAGATGTGAGAGATGTGATAATCTGAAGACTGCTTCAATCTTCAGCCAGCCTCTTCCTGGTGTGTTTCACCTTAATTTTGAAACAAAATGGCTTTATATAGCATATTATAGCATAAATAAATCACTGCAACACTCTGGGCTCTTTCTTCCACATCTTCCCAGTCTGGAGGCACAAGAGATTCAACAGTCACATGTAGATTCCCAACCAGGGAAGGAGACTATGCTATACATCACATGTGAGTGAGAGGCCCCAGTGCCGCTGTCTCTGATCCTCTCCCATGTGGTTACCGGGGAATCGAACCTGGGTCCTTGCGCTTGCAAGACAGGCGCCAGAACCACTGAGCTAACTCCCCGGCCCAAATCTGGCCTCCTAATTCTTTATTATTTCATCATATATTAATTTTGAAGGACACATAACACTAAAAGATCTATAAATGTTTTTTACCCTCCAAAGAATTTTATCAGATCTCTATTAGAATTGTGCTTTATTCATAATATTTAATTTCTTCTGTGTAAGTGAAAAAGGACCATGAAGATTATAATATTTAAAACTTCTTTTAATAAATTGCCTTCTGCAAGTGTCATACAGTAAGTAGTAGAAGAATTTATGTATTATTTTGGTTTCTCACTTTTAAAGAAAATAAAGCAGATTTTTAAAATGTGTGTGTATGAGTAGAATGTCAGTAGAAAAAAGAAAGGTTGGCAGTGACTCCTAAAGCTGCATTTGACAGTGAGTCAAGGGACAGTAAGTGTGGGACAAGGGGTTTCTTGCATCTGATATACCATAGGGGCATTAGAAACACAGTAACCAGGCTGGGGATTTAGCTCAGTGGCTCCAGCACCTGTCTTGCAAGTGCAAGGACCCGAGTTCAATCCCTTGGTAACCACATACCATAGTGGGCGTGAAAGCTCATGCCCAACAGCAATCAATCTCACATACTACAGTGCCGGGCATGGTGGCTCATGCCTGTAATCCCAGCACTCGGGAGGCAGAGGCAGGAGGATTGCTGTGATGTGAGTTTGAGGCTGAGCTCAGGGCCAGCCTGAACTACAATGTGAGACCTGTCTCAAAAATAAATAAATAAATAAAAATAAAAAATAAAAAACACAGTAACTGGTAGTGCAGTTCACAGAATAAGGACTCTATCTTCAAACTGTACCAATGGTCAGATAACCCTGAATTTGGTCTCCATAGCGATGTCTAGGAATCATTCCATCCCAGCAGATGTTTCTTGAGCTCTGTGAAAATGCAACCTCCATACTCTAGAGCACAAACTGATGACATGTGGCAACAACAGCCTCATGGAAACACAAGCAACCTATACTGACCAAGGAGGCAGCATAATTAAAGACCTCCTCTCTGCTCTTAACATGCCCTGAAACCCAGCATTTCAATACAAGTAACTTAACAGTGATAACTGTAGCCAATTAATGAATATGTCAGGTGCTATACCACATGCTTTACAGTGCTCAGTCAAATCTTCTAGAGATGCTGTTCTTGTCCCTACCATCTTGGTGGCCCACACAGATCCGATGGCCTCATCAAGGCCATTCACACCATGAGTTGATATTCAACAAAAAGACACAACTCCTACTTAAAATATTATGATAATTAAAGCTTGCAGACAGAATTTTCAGGAATGAGGCTGATATTTTTTTTTTT
>PVIR01030190.1:0-20492 GCA_004026965.1 Petromus typicus
GCCCCACAACCTATCTGACTCTTAGAAGGACCCAGAGACATGAAAAATATCCTTCCACTTGCTTCCAAATCACAGAATATGCTAGACAACCCTGCAGGTTCCTCTCTGAGGAGACAGCCCACCATCTCACATCACTCTGCCATCTCCCTTTGTTTACTGGATGTTCATCACACCTATGTTTGCAAAAAAAAAAAAGAAACTGACCTCTCCCATTTTCACACAGAAGGCAGTTGCCAATGGTATATTCAGGAAAGAGACTTCACAATTTGTGCTTTTAGGCTCACATTGCCTTGTCTATATCTCCAACTTCAATATCTTTGGCCTGGGCCTGGAAGGATAAAGACATAAGAACCCATGGGATACCAAGAATGTCTTATGGACAAAGAAGCCAGATATACTCATACCTCCCCCCAACATGGAAGGGTTCTGTGGGTCTAGGAGGCACAGAGAACACAAGTGGAGCTCATCATGCTCTTCCTGCAACCACCCAAGACATCAGGGACTTCACATCCTTCAGACATCAACAGTTACACTGGCCTTCCACCCAGATACTCAACCAGTACCCCAACAGAACTGGACCTCTTCACCTGTTCCACATCAACTCTCCTTGGATCCTTGGATACCCCAAAACCTGCCTTGTTTCCACAGCCCATATTACTATCAATGAAGGCACAACCTTCAATGTTGGTGTGTTTAGTTTTCTGCCACTGAGACATAAGCTAAATAAGAGCTCTTAGACCTTTGAAATTTATGGATGATTCTAAATGGCCATCTGGTCTCCTGAGTCCTCCACATCAGTCTGCTCAGCCTATTCAAGTATCTGCCCACTATGGCTCTCACCTGCCACAAGGTTCCACAACAGATAGAGAAAGCTCTACCTAAGCTTATTTCCCTAAGCTCTCAAGGTCGCCCTCTTTAAACTGGATCCTATGCTCAAAATTACATAAAACACCAAATCATGTCCCTATTGTCAGGATCACCCACCCCAGAAATTCTTGCACATCTGTGATCTCACCTACTCCAAACCTCTCAGGGCTTAGAGAAGGAATAAGCTTCCTCACAGGTATGTGAGATGGCTACAGCTCACTGCTGGGGTCCTGGGATAAGGACATAAGCATGAGTAGAAACACCATCTGTGGGCCAAGTGCATGGAGCCCTGTCCTCAGCCACACCTCCTCAGAGGTCATTCATAACCAAGCTCAGCGGTGGCCTGCTTGGCTGTGGGATCTTGCCTGGCTGCCCCCACGACCCACATCTCCCCTGCTCACTCACCTGCCCTCTTGAACAAAGGTCTCACAAAATCCTCCTAAACATTGCAAGCTCCCTATGGACTCTGCTCACCAAGTCTCTGTGCCCTGCACTGCCAATTGATCTGGGAAGGTGCCTCAATACCCAAAGCAGAGCATTCCACCTACCCCTACACCTCAAAGGACCCACAATAAAGTCACTGTGAAGTACTCCCTGCTGTGCACTAGGCCCTGCTTGGGAACAAGGCTGACACCAGAACTCTTGTTTCTCTTGCAACCTTTAACAAAACTAAAATCCAAAGCCCATTTGCCATAAAAATGAGGGCCAGAGAAGAGTCAGGATGTAAAGCCAGGCCTTCTCCCTCCAGAGTATAAATTTGTTTACCTGGCTCCTCAGCTTCAAGGCAAGAGCCAACAGATGTCCAGGGTGCCTGTATTTGCATACAAATTGTTCCTGTACCCTGAAGGTAAGAGGGTTAAGGAAGCTCAGGATCTTAAGTCAGCCCTTTACCACAACAGGCCCTATGGGTTAGCCCTAGTAGCAGCCATTTCCTAAAAATATGCCCAAACTTGTGCCAAGGTGGAGTCCTAACATACACTCGTCTCCACCTTCCTCACCCCATGTCGTGTATGCTGTCTTATGCCCCTCCTCAAATTATGAAGTTTCCTCAAGGTAGAGTGAGTAGAGACCCAGACCAGAGCCTCTGTGGTCCCTACTTACTAGGCTTTTTCTGTCATGGTCTCTGTGCAAGCACCTTTCCTACAGAACCTTGCCAGGTTGCCCTGATAAAGCCCAGGCTGTCCCTGCATTTTGTACCTTGCTGAATCTCTTGACTGCAGGTTCCTGTCACTATTTTTTCCCTCTGCAAAGTATCTTCATCTTCCTGCCTCTGTTTGGTCACTTTTCACATTTATCCTGCAAGATTAGCCATTAGACTGGAAAAGGCTTTGTCAGGAAGTAAACACTGTGATAGGAGAGATCCTGCACCTTCCCTCCATCTGATCCTGGCTATGCAGAATTGGGCAGGAGCAGGAAGTGGTCAAGAAAGAAGGAGAAGTGCGGAGGAAGGAGGGGCTCAACAGGGCTGACCTAGGCCTCTCAGCCCAAGAATGAGTAACTGACACGAGGTGGGAAAAGAGCTTGATGGCACCGGATGTTTCCAATGTGAAGGTTTCCTGGGATCTTGGGTAAGGTCCTCTAGCTGGGGCATGGATAAGCTGTCTGTTTTGAACTGGACTCTATGACTCCTCAAGTCTGTAGCCCACTGTTTGTCCCCATTAGCACCCACTCCTTGAGAAATTCCTTGGGTGCTACTTGGTGGGGTACCAGGTACGGACACTTTTCACACACTTGAGCCCAGTGTGATAACCAGTGATAGCTCCATATATGAGCTGCTGAGGCCCAAGCACAGTGCTCTCCTACACCCCAGAGTAGCCATGGCTCTGTCTGTGACTCCTGTTAGGCCCCTAACTTCAGGAGAGGAAGACTCAGAACTTACTCCCTGCTCCCTGAGCTATTCCACAGTCAAAGCCACTCACTCCCTCCATCCTCTCCACTTTCTCTTGTGTTAGTTCCACTATGCTGCTCTCTGAGAACCATTTTGTGGCTCCTTGGTGGCCCTTGCCACAACAGCAATAGCATAAGTCACTGAGTCACTGTCTGCCCAGTACAGGACAAGGCAAGTAGCCCAGTGGCTCTGCCCCTTCAATGCCTCACTCAGAGCCCGCAAGGAAATCACAGCTGAGAACGGAAGGGAGGACACAGGAAGGATAGTGATTTGCTCCTCTACATCAGAGGGACTGTACTGGTGGGGGTATAGCTGAGGAGGCTCAGAGAACAGGCTTTCTTTGAGAGACTGGGGGAGGAGGGAGGGGTAGGCTGCACAAAGAGCTGTCTGCACCTGCCAAGAGCCCCAAGTGAGCAAGCCTGGGAGCCTGCTCCAGACAGCAATCTGGGGCACTCATGAGGGGCTGGGAATCTTCACCCCTAGGCAGAAAGGCAGTGCAGTGCAAGAGCTTAGTATGTGAACAGCCTAGGCCTGGGCATGCTGCAGGGAGCAGGGACTTGACCTCACCAGCACCATCTCTCCTTGATGTGCTGAGGTCTCCTGAAGAGTGGCTCCCTGCCCCATTGAAGGCACCAGGCCTTACCAGAGATGTCAGTAACTACAGCATGTGTAGCCCAATTGATGCCACTGCTCAGGGCTCTTAGTTTGCACCCAGTGCCCCCACTCTTAACTTCTAACCAGAGCCTAGCTCGTGTTGCCTCAGCACAGCCCCAGGCCTTTACCCTAGACCCTCCAACCCCAGGGCCCCTGAGAGAAGGCTTCTCTTTAAGAATGCAATGGGCAGAGAAGGATGGACAAAGATTGGGAGGTTCCACAGCAGCTGCCTAGCTGGTGGGGGGGGGCGAAGACCACAAATAATCTTCCTGTAGTAGCCTGATCACTATTTCTCCCTAATTACTTAGTTTTACTAATTGAGCTGATTCAAAATGGGAAGGGTCCTAGAAACCAGCTGCCCATCGTCCAACCTGAGCAGCAACAAGGCAGAGTGGAACCCCCCAGCTGCCTAGGGCCTCAGCCAAAGTGACTGTCTGTGCCCCGATAAGCTCAGATGAGCCCCCTGCCAGATTTGAGTCTGGGGCTGTGTAAACACAGCTGAGCCTCCTCAGCTATACCCCCACCAGTATAGTCCCTCTGAACGAGTTAGCCTTGGGGTCTTGTTCTCCAATACAGCAGTGTGCAAGCTTCCAAGCCTCCTGCCCACACATAGCTTGCACTCTACTTCTGAAGCCACCTCCTACACACACCGACTGCCCAAAAATGCTGGATTAGTCCCACAGCTGGGAGCCTGGGCAGCACTATTCTAGCCATTGCCATGAGGTCCTACTGGACACTGGTCTTGAGTAGCGCGGTGGCTCTGCACCTTTGCTGACCATACTGAAGGTGCCCATAGGGCCTTAGTAATCAGAGCTGATTAGCTTGAGTTTACTGCGCATCCAAAGTACAGAAGTCTTGGATGTGTCATTGGTCCCAATGTCTCCCACCCACGAGGCTCCAGGCCCAATGATGGATCCAGTCTTTCCTTGGAATACACCTCTGGGAGGAGATACCCTAATGTCTTTTCTCCCCATCCAATGTCCATCAGGACACTTATAATCCAATCCATTGCAACAGCTGTAATAATGCGTGACATCAAGAGCACCAAGGGGAGGCCTCTGAAGGATATATGGGGAACTCTGTTCACAGGAAGTATTTAGCCAATTGCTCTGTGCTCAGGACACTGGAGAGGGCTCCAGATTATTCAGTCAGCCTCAGAGAGATCAGAAACCAAACCCTGGGGTTCTCATTATTCTTAAGTGACCTAAGAGGCAGGAAGAGGACACCAAATACTCCCCATATCTTTCCCATCTCCTTCCTACATATACAGAAATTTCCTGGGTGGCCCAGGAAAAAGCATATTTGAGGTCAGACTCCCAGACACCTGCTTTATTGCTGTACCTCAATTGCCCCAGTGGAAACTCAAGTACCTAGATGCACCCCAGATGCTGCCTGTGTTCAGTTATACATAACACACCACACACATGGAATATGTATAATGTTCATTCACTAACACAAGTACTAGTACATGTACCCAGTGATAACTAAGTATTCC
The DNA here is from genome assembly GCA_004026965.1 of Petromus typicus. Lineage (NCBI taxonomy): Eukaryota > Metazoa > Chordata > Mammalia > Rodentia > Petromuridae > Petromus > Petromus typicus. The sequence continues at coordinate 4,905 of PVIR01030190.1, forward strand.
TAAGCCATGTATTCAGGTCTGGTTTCAAAAGAAATGAAGGAGTGCAAAGGGCCTGAACACAGAATAGGCAGATCTTTCAAATGGAAAACAAAGCCTCAGCCTACTACCAAATTCTCAGGCTGCCTCCTGAGCCTTCCTCTCCAGAGCTAGCAAGGACCCCTTTCAGAGGGGCATCCAGATAAGTGCATTCATCACTTATACACACGTATGACAAAAGCTCTGCATGAACACACATGCCACTGACACATTCACCACAGTCATACATCTACACATGTAACACACGGGCACCCCATATGTACACATATATTTGTACCATTCCCATCCATACCTATACACATATATACACATACAGCATACACAGTAGCCTTGTGGATATACATATATGCACACATATGTGTATACATGTATATAGCACTCACATGGATTTGTGCGAAAGCATACATATTGACGTAAACATAAACAGACAGGTGTGTTAAATATCACATATGTGCACATGTGAATATACGTGCACACCAGTCACCTATATTCACATATGCACACCATTAAAATGCATACATGTACTTACATATGCATTTAACCATCTGTACACACATATACACACAACTTGCATATGTACACATGTACTATGAGCATGCATTTGCATAAGCATATGCCACATGTATTGCATATACTTACATGCACATGTGTTCACTTTCTTACTGGGCACACATATTATGTGTGTATTCACATGTGTGCACTAACACACATGCCCACTGATGATTATGTCCCCAAAGTAGATGTTTCCAAGTAGCACAGACAGCCCAAACCCAAAGTCTCTGGTCCCCATTGACCCGAAGTCCTGTTGTCTCAGAGCATCTGGTACCCAATAAAAACTGAGTCCAAGGTGTGACTTCCTTCCACCCCGGAGGCTACCCAGCCACAACACACTCTGCCACAAGAAAGCGGAGGGAGGTGGCCAGAACTGGTGAGCAAATGAATGAGTGCAAACCATGTCTCAATACTGTGAGAGGCACTGTAAGCACTGTAAGCTTACAAGGAGCCAAGTAGACACTAATAGAAAAGCAGCAGACACTAAAGACCAAGAAGATGTTCTGGCCTGAAGTACAGCATACCCGTGGGGATACAAGTATGTTTCGTTAATTCCTGGTCTTGTAGAGGAATGGATGAAAAACACCCAGCAAGCCAAGCAGGCTGGGACAAAGGCAAAGAAAGAAAGGTAAGGAGGCAAGGGTGATGAGGCTTGAGAGCCAAAAGAAAAAGCATGGTCCGCAGAGCCCAGTAGGGTAGTGTAGGCTAGGTAGGCCTGGAGGACAACTGGAGAGGAGTCGTCAGAGCATCAGGTTGTGAAGTGGGAAGGCAGGAGGTGGAGAGAGATAGTTGGATAATGAGCTGATAGGCAAACAAGTAAACAGTAATTGCTTAATGAAAAATGTTTATGGTGCAATTAGCAGCTGTGCCATAAATAAAACTAGAACTATGTTTATTGTGAATTGCTTGAGCCTCAGGAAACAGCTCTCTTTGAATGAGCTGGTCTCTGCTGCTGTACACTTCAGAAATATCTTCACTGATGAATGACTCAATAGCCTGTCCAGTCCAATTAGAGTAAGGACCCCCCCATACCCATTTACAAGTAAGTTTCCTTCTGCAAGAACATTCCTAAATTGGATTCATTTGTAATTCCAATTATATGGGTCTTATACACCTTTGTATATTTGACACAAATATACAGTGTAAGGCATAAAAAAACAAACCTGCACATCGTCACTGCTTTTTCTCTTGTTCCTGGATATCCTGGGCTCTGATTAAGCAGTTTAATACTGTACAGTTCCCCTGTACAGTAAACACACAACGGATCAACTGTGACAGTGTCCAGCAGACACTTGAACTACTTCCACAATTTGTTCACATTTATGTAATGCGAGGTCCATTTGTATCTGTTTAAGTTTACAATTTGAATGTTCCCAAGCTGGCACCTGATTCCTGAAGCCTGGAGGTAGAGGATACAACCTCTCCCAGGCCACATGTTGCATCTGCTGCCCACATATTGCCCATCACTGTACAGTGGCACTGTAGAGTGTGTCTCTCAACTTGGGCTCCATCTCCCAACCAGAACTATGCAGCCCCAGCCTAGCCTAGACAAGAGAGAGGAGCATTTGCCTCACCTAGTCACTGAGGAAGTGGAGCCTGGAGCCACTCCCTGCCACCACCCCTTCTCTGGAGCTTTTCTTCCTATCAAATGCTACTGACACTTTCAAAGTCTTCCTCTGCCCAGCCTCCATCCCAGATTACTCTCTTCTTGATCCGGAATGAGCATCCTTCTATACCCCAGAATCATTTGTTCACTAGTTTTTAAGCAAAATATTCATATTCACAGAGGGAACATCTCTTAAACTGGTATCATCTCTGCATGTTTTCAGAGTTTTGACATCTACCCATGTGTCAAAGGACAACACAGAACATGTTTTCAGTTTTAAGTACTGTAATCATTTAGAACAAGCTCTGTCAGCTGCACCTCTCAATATCATCAGTGAGGTTTATGTGAGTAATCTGCCTGCTCTTAACCCTACATGCTGAACTCAGCAACAGAGCACACCACTGTGCTTTCCTCTTGGGGGACAAGGAAGTCATTCCAAGCACATTTTGATGGCTAGGTCTCCTGTGGCTGGGTGCCTCAGTCAGGCACCCTTACTGGGAGACACCATTGCACAAGGACTTGCCAGTGCTCGAAGCATTCAAATTCCAGTGTTTCTCATGATTCATGAAGTTGGATGACTTTTCATATCTAAGGCACAGACTACCTTGTGAACGGGGCGGAGATGCCACATACTCAGCTTCCTTATCCAGTGGCCAAGGACCTGGAGCTTCCAGGTTACGGAGGATGAAAGGGTGCAGAGTGGGAGCTCCTGGTCCCCTGAGCCCCTGAGGCCTGGGAGCTTCTCCACCCAGGAAGGCTCATTTGCACCAAAATCTACTGCTTCTCACACACATTTCAGTTCCTGTAGGGCCATCTCTTCAGGGAGATGTGGACATAGCATACCAGCATTCCCAGAAATGTTTTTCTACCTCCAATCTTCTCGAGAAACTCGTGTTTGCTTAACCACCGCATTTCTGTGTTTTATTTGGTTGTGGTTTTCTTGTTGATATGTGATCATTTCTCCTCATTATTTGGAAACTAGTCCTCATTGATAATATGCACCACATCTACCACACCCAGGTATGGCTCTCCCTCCTCCTTCATCAGTTAGGACCTTTGCAACTTAAGCTCTAAAGCTGTACCTGTCATCTCTGCTTGTGATGCCACCCCTGCCCTCCCACCATGCTCCTAGCCACCTTCTTAAAAAAAAAAAAAAAAAAACCCAACCACTCCCTAATGCAGCTTTTTGCCACTTCACACTTTTAGATAGTTTCTTTTAGAATTCTCTTTCATCACAGAAATGACAGAGTAGTGTCACCAACTTAGAAAATGGAGGAAAGCAAAGCACCTATCACTGACTCGGCTTTGCATGGTCTGTCTCCAGGCAGTTGTATGGTCCCTCCTTAGGGAGCTGCATAGGGCAACCCCTGAGTATCTCATGTGTGTCAATCTCTCCCACCAGGTAGGTGCCTCAGGGTTCTGTCCTCAAGGAGAAACAGAGGATAGAGACAGAGACAGAAATGAGAGAACAGGGGGAAAAGTAGAAAAAAAGAAATCATAGAACAGAAGGGAAATATTCCATACCTCAGCAGCTATCCGGTCTGCGGGTATACTTGCCCTGTCCTCATCCTGGCATCTTCTGTCAGGCTTGAGATGGGAACAGTGTCAGGAATGGGGACACAACCACTATCTCTTGATCAGGCCAGGTCCTGGGCACAGTTTGGGTTCAAGGCCCAGAACCTCTTGGAAGACCACCCAATACAGTACCACAAGCCTGAGAATGGAGGTACAAAGGTAACAGGACAACTCATCAAGAAGTTGCCACAGCAGAACATCATAAGGTTGTTGCCCCTCCTTAATCCTATAACACCTCCATTTTGGCAAGTATTCTAAAGAGAAAGCTAACTCGATAGTTAAGTTCAGATCCTCAGAGTCCAAAACATCCACGAGCTTTTGCAATACCTATCTTCTTTGTACAGGAAGTCAAAGATGCTTGTGATGTTACAGAGAAAGAAAGAGATGTCTCTTGGGAACAAAGGTATCTGAGTTCAGTCCTGCTTCTCCTTTATCTCCCTGGAAAAGTCCTTTGCAGCCCTGGATGCCTAGGTGGAGCTAGACCCTCTACCTGCCTCAAATGAACCTGCCCTCAATTAATCCTGGTTCCTTCCCAACTTCCATCTCCCAAACTGGCCTCTGAGTGGTGGGAAGCCTGGCATTGGGTTCTAGCAGCATGAGGTGAACTATCCCTTTAATTTCTTCCCAGGCAAATCTTGTAGATGGCAAAACAACATTTTAATTTCAATTTCAATTCTACATTTATTCACAGAGCAGCTCTGACCAGGAGTTTCATTAGAGGTTTTAATAGATTTTATAGGACCTGTCACAACAAGAGGAAATCTATTTTCTCTGCTTCCAAGATATCCACAAGAGCTCAGAAAGCAAACGTGTCATGAAAACACAGTAATGCCCAGCCTGAGAAGCCCAAGAAAAGTGGCCTCACCCAAGTGCCTTCAAAATAGGTGCTCCTTCACCCATGTGCCTCAAGAGAAACATCTGATAGCTCTCCTGCACTCCCACCCCAGCCATGAGATTGAGGGGCATAACTTCCACATACCTCTGCCCATGTCCTGCCTGGTGGCTGCAGGGCACAGCCATGCCCCTCACCAGCTGTGCAGTCACCTCCCTGCCTTCCTGCCCACCTAGGCACTGACTCCAGCAGTCAGGGCAAGAGTTTAGGGAAGTATCAGAGCAGGACGCTAAAAATGACTTTTTTAAGAATTTGGCATTTTCAGAAGTGTTCAAGTAGTCAGCATAGAGAAAATCAACAATGTTTTGGACTCTTGTACACTGATTTTCTGGTCTAATAGTGTTTTTTGGGTTTTCTTTATTAGTACATGTTTGCAGTATATAATGATTACATTCCTCGTGGCCAATGTACATAACATCTTAATTCTTCCCATTATGTTTAATTTTGAGATTTTTTTGTTTGTTTTTGAGGAAGTCTTTCAATGTAATTTAGGCTGGCTTTGAACTTGCTATATAGCCCAGGCTGGCCTCAAACTTGAGGCAGTCTACCTGTGTCAGCCTCCTTAGTTTTAAGATTACATCCCTTATTTAATTTTAAGTCAAAGAGCATCATAAGTTTTGGCAAGGCTAAGCACAATGTGTTGAGCAAATGAATGGACCACAGAATGGACAGATGGATGATGAATGGGTCATTGGCTACCTCAGCACCCACCTCTCAGTTGCAAACTCACTGTCCTACCCACCCATAAAGATGAGCTTCTGAATTGGAGCCAGCCAACTTCACCCAGGGGCTTTTTTTTTTTTTTTTTTAAGAGTAGGAAAAATTTATTGAGAAAGAAAGCCTCTGCCTAAAAGTAACAGAAGGGGGGCCTGAAAGTGAGGGATCCCTTTTTATTCAGAGAGTCTTTCCAGGGCTGCAGCTGGGCAAAGGGAGTTTCGACTCTGGAGCTGAGCTCTCATGGGTTCTTAACAAGCTGTGAGTTGGTAGCTTAATTTCCCTAAACCCCTCTCCTAATCTAGAGGCTGCTGTGAGCTCATGAAAATAGACATAAGAAAGGCTGGGGAGTTAGTTCAGTGGTTCCAGTGCCTGTCTTGCAAGCGCAAGAGCCCAGGTTCGATCCCCGGTAATCACATACCATACTGGGCGTGGAGACCCACACCCAGCAGCAACCAGTACCACATACCACAGTGCCGGGCGTGGTGGCTCACGCCTGTCATCCCAGCACTTGGGAGGCACAGGCAGGAGGATTGCTGTCATATGAGTTTGAGGCTGAGCTCAGGGCCAGCCCAAACCACAAAGCAAGACCCTGTCTCAAAAACAAACAAACAAACAAAAAACCTAAAAAAGAAAATAGGCATAAGAAACTGCAAATATAAGCGTTCATTTAAAACAATCATTGGTGTGTGAGCCGCCATAGCTTTGCTCCAGGACCTGGCTAGAGCAAGGCTTAGTGATGTTTGCTAAATGTATGAGCAGATAATAGTGGATCTGTGAGGACATCATCCACAGCTTCTGCACCCCCACCACCACCATGCACCTTAGTATCTTGCATCATCAATCCCAAGTGCAAGGTCCACTACATCATTTCTCTATCAGCTCTTCCTTTTGGCCTTCCCTAAGCCAAGTTGAGCCTTCCAGCTCCCACCCCCATTCTGTACCCCAGAAGGCTGCATCCCTGGGGTACCCCAGAAGCACCTATTTCCCAGGTCAGTGTGTGGATTCAGCAACTGTGCATCATCTGGCAGAGGCCCTTGCATCCTGTGCTGGACCTACCCAGTACCAACCTGAGGCACTGTCCACATCCCAGGAGAGAAGGAGCCAGTGGCCATTGCTCCTCCCACCCTCTCTTAGATCTTTGCCCCATATCTCAGCTCCATAGGTCACATAGCCCTTCCAGTTTCTTTGGACCCAAGGGTGACCCACAAGGCATTGTCCTGGATAGTTCATTGTCAGCAATTCTATCTTCTCCCTGAACATACCTTAATCTTATTAATTAGCTCTCCTCAAATTTCGCAGTTTGAAGGTGATATCTAACTACTACCTAGACCCTAACTGATCCAGATTCCCAGTTTAAATCTAATACCAAAATGAAGCCTAGATGGGCCAAATATTTTTAAGTTTTACAAATAAACACACAAGTACTAGAAAAAAAGCATAGGAGAGGGGAAATACTATGAGCTTACAAGCCACAAACCATATAAGAATAATTATGTCACATAACGAAAAAATTTTAGATGACAAAATTTCCTTTACCAAACATGAAAGTCAAGTAACAAACCAGTAAAATATTTGGAAGCATTTAAGAATGAAACTCTTAATATCTAAAGAGCCTTACAAATCAGTGAAGCAAAGCCCAACATCCCAAAATTAATGGGTCAAGGATATCATTTAGAGAAGAAAAAATTACAATTAAACATAAAAGGCTGGGGCTAAGCAAGGTGACACACCCCTGCAATCCCAGCACTCATAAGGCTATGACAGGAGGATCTCAAATTGGAAGCCAGAGCTGGAGATGTAGCTCAGTAGCACTGCAGCTGCCTGGCAATCACAAAATCCTGAGTTCAACACCCAGTACCAAAAAAAAAAAAAAAAAAAAAAAAAAAAAATGAAGCCAGCCTGGACTACATAGCAAGCTCAAGGTCAACCTAGTAAGACTCTTAAAAAGAAAAAGAAAAAAAAAGACATAAAAAACTGTTCAGTCTTACTCATGGTAGAAGAAACACAGGTTTAAACTACAAAGAATTTCTGTTTTACTCTCAAACTGGCAAAGATCTAAAAATTTGATGGCACAGATCTGTCAGGAGGGTGCAAGAAAAAGGATACTGTCAGAGCAGCAGTGAGAGGCAAGGACAAATTCCAGAGGGCGCTGTGGCCACAGCTCCTCCAAGGTTCACACGGAGCAGCTCCTTAGGTCCTTACCATGTGGGAAGCACACAGACTCAAGAACACATTTGCACCATGTCCAAGAGTAAGACTAAAAGCAGTGGCACATCAGTAAGAGCTGAACCAGGGAAGGGAGACCCTGTGATCAGGCAGTCTGTGCCAGCCACTGCCAAACTGCAGCGCTTCATAGAACTCACCCCAGCCAAGGGCATGATGGGTTTGTCACCACCAAAATCCCTATAGGGACACAGAAAAGAGGGATATCCTTTCACTGTTACTGCTTTATGTTCTGTTTTAAAATTATCTATGTTTAAATGTTTTGCCTTTTGAACTATCAGGTTTGTCCTTTTTCCTCGAAAGAGAAAAAAATATAATTCCGACTTCCTAATCCTGTAGCCTAGCCCAGAGATGCTGACCAAAGCCCTAGGGGAGCTTCCAGGCAGATTCTGAAGTGCAGTGGGTTCAGGAAGAGAGAGCAATTTCCCTTTCTCTGTTGGCCTCAGCGTAGAGGAGATGCCCTTCCAGCCTTTTCCAGATGGGCAGAGTGGTACACACTGTAATCCCAGCTACCTCAGGAAAGGGGATGGTTTCCAGGGCCAGTCTGGGCAACAGAGAAAGACCTTGTCAGTCAGAACATTTAAAAATTCTCCAGGAAGTATCCAGGTAGCAAGCCTGAGTAGATACTGCCACCCACTGGTAGGTAGAAAAGAGACACAAAATTCAGGAAACTGTGGGCTCCTGTGCCACAGTCAGAGCCCACGTTCTCTGAAGACCATGTTAAAACCTGCTTCACATTCCAGAACCATATTCTATATGGGCTGGGGTTTGCTGAGTATATCATTTGGTCTACTCCCTTGTGATTCATGTGTTTGTCACACTATCATTTAAAATAAGTAAATGCATTATAGTGCTGGAAACATTAGCCACAGCAATTAGACAAGAGAAAGAAATAAAAGGAATAGAGATAGAAAAAAAAAAAAGAAGCTAAACTGTCATTATTTGCTGATGAAATGATACTCTATGTAGAAGATCCTAAAAACTCAACCAGACTGTTAGACTTAATTGGCCAATTTGGGAGCATAGCTGGATACAAAAATCAATAACTTTTTAATATACAAACAACAGACTCATTGAGAGAAAAATTGGGAAGTCGATTCCTTTCACTATAGCATCCAAAAAAATGAAATATCTAGGAATCAGTTTAATGAAGAATGTGAAAGACCTCTACTCTGAAAACTACAGCACTCTGAAAAAGAAGATTGAAAAAAATATCATAAAATGGAAAGACATCCCTTTTTCAAGGGTAGGAAGAATCAAAATCTTCAAAATGGCAATACTCCCACAACTACTATATAGATTCAATCTAATCCCAGTTAAAATCCCAACAGCATATTGCACAAATCTAGAGAAAACAATTCAAAAGTTCATCTGGAACCAGAAGAGACCTAGAGTAGCAAAAGCAATTCTAGGCAACAAGGACACGGCAGTAGGTATCACAATCCCCGACTTGAAACTATGTTACAAAGACATTGTGATAAAAACAAAGTCACAAATCAGAGGACCAGTGGAACAGCCTAGAAGATCCAGAAACAACCCCAGATATACTAAATCACCTCATCTTCGACAAAGAAGTCAGACATCCTCCATGGAGGAAAGATAGCCTCTTTAACAAGTGGTGCTGGAAAAGTTGGGTTTTATCCTGGCAAAGACTAAAGCTAGGTCTATTTCTTTCATGATGTACTGCACTAAAATCAAAATGGATTAGAGATGTAAATATTAAAACAGAAACACTAAACCTGCTGGAAAATAGGTTACATAGAACTCTTGGAGACATTGGCTTAGGGAAATACTTTATGAACTAAATCTCAGCAACATGGGAACTAGCAGAAGGAATCAACAACTGGGATTTCATCTTATTAAAAAGCTTCTGGGGGGGAGGATTTGGCTCAGTGGTTGTGGCACCTGCCTTGCAAGCACAAGGGCCAGGATTCGATCCCCCCATAACCACATACAATACTAGGCATGGAGACTCACACCCAGCAACAATCAGTATCATATACCACGGTGCCGGGCGTGGTGGCTGATGCCTGTAATCCCATTACTCAGGAGGCAGAGGCAGGAGGATTGTTGTGATGTGAGTTTGAGGCTGAGCTCAGGGCCAACCTGAACTACAGAGTGAGAGCCTGTCTCTAAATAAATAAATAAATAAATAAATAAATAAATAAGTGAAAGCTTCTGCACAGCAAGAAAAACCACCAGTAGGGTAAAAACACGACCAACAATATGGGGAAATTTTTTACAGCTGTTTCTCAGACAAATGGCTAATATCTAGAGTACAGAAAGAGCATAAAAAAATTAGCCCCCCCCCAAATTTAAAGACCCATTTCAAAAGTTGGCCTCTGAAATGAACAGACATTTTTCAGAGGAAGGAGTAAAAGCAGCCAAGAAACACATGAAGAAATGTTCAACATCTCTGGTCATTTGAGAGATGCAGATGAAAACAACATTGAGATTGTATCTCACTCCACAAAGAATGGCTGCTATAATGAAAACAACCAACAACAAATGCTGACGAGGCTGTGGGGAGAAAGGAACACTTTTCCATTATTGGGGGGAATGTAGGCTGCTGCAACCACTGTGAAGATTTCTCAAAAAACTAGGATTAGAGATCCCATTTGACCCTGCTATTCCCCTACTACATACATACACAAAAGAAATGATTCATATCACAGCGACATTTGTGCACCCATGTTCATAGCAGCTCTGTCTGTGATAGCTAAATCTTGGAAACAACCCAAAGGCCCATCAACTGGAGAGTGGATAAAGAAGATGTAGTTTTTTATAAAATGGAATATTACTCTGCCATAAAGTATGATAATTTTGAGTCCTTTATACTCAAATGGATATACCTTGAGGACATACCCATAAGTGAAATAAATAGGACACAGATGTGTAAATACTATATCTTTTCTCTGATATGAGGAACTGAAGGTGTAAATGAATTCTAAAATGTATGATAGATATTATGAAATAATAAAAAAAATATTCAAAGGGAAAAGGAATTGGGGTAAGTAAAGAAGGGAAAGAAAAATTTGATAATCAAAAAAAGGAAACAAGGGCCAGGGATTTAGCTCAGTGGTTCTGGTGCCTAGTTAGATCCCCAGTAACTACATACAAAATGACGGTGTAATGACTCACATCCACCAGCAGTCAGTTCCACATACCAAGTGCCAGGCATGGTGGCTCACGCCTATGATCCCAGCACTTGAGAGGCAGAGGAAGGAGGATTGCTTTGAATTCAAGGCTCGCCTGGGCTAGTGAACTCAGGGCCAGCCTGGACTACAAAGCAAGACCCTGTCTCAAAAAAAAAAAAAAAAAAAAAAAAAAAGCTTATATATATACAGGAGTGTGAGATTTGGGGGCAGGAGAATGAGAAAAAAACGAGAATTACGTCGTGTCATGTATTGGTACAAATTCTCAATGTTGATTGTGATCATAATGTGTATATAAAATGAACCAATAAAATCAATTTAAAATAAAATAAGTAAATAGCCAAGTGTCAGACCCTCCTAATCTGCCTGAATTTATTAGCATGCTCCCCAAAGGTGCAGCTGGAGCAATAGATCAGGGCTGTGACTGTGGACCACAACCAGGCTCAGGTCCCAGGACTCTGGAGTACTGAGGTGGCTCAACCTCCTTGCCCCAAAGTCTAAAAGGATGGGACCATGCATCAATCACTGCAGGATGTGAGGGGCCAGAAAGCCCCTCTGAGTACAAGGCCATGACCAGCCAGGTTCTCTCACCCCCTCGTCCTCACAGGCTCTTCCCAGCCTAGCCTTGGCACGGGAGCCCACAGCCCTGTAGACACCTGTCCATAGCCCAAATATCTCAAAGCAGACTTATGAGACCAGATAGTCCAATCCTAGAGTCAGAAAACTACTTGAAGGGTCCACACTGCCGTAAGTCTCCGCCCTGCAGTGCACCAGCACGGCAGTGTGTCCCCACACACAGTAAACACACATATATCTGGAGCAAGGGCCCTGCTGGTCTCTTCCACTGTCACTTGTGGGCGGAATGATAAAGTATGCATGGTCCACAGCAAATCCTCAGTGTTGAATGTGATCATAATGTATATCTAAAGTGTACCAATAAACTCAATAAAGGAAAAAACAATAAAACACCACCCTCAACTCCCAGTGGTCCTCTTCTCACCCCAGGCCCTCCTCTGGGCACACTACAAGAAAGGTTAGAGACTCATCAGTCCCCTCAGAGGCAGAGTACTGAGACCATACACCTGTCTCCCACCCAAGGGCACAATGGCATAACATGATTTTACCTTCAAACATTCACATATAACACGTTAGGTTTCCCATTCCCTTTAAGAAAAAGTCCAGGGCCGGGGGGATTTAGCTCAGTGCTTCCCGTGCCTGTCTTGCAAGCACAAGGGCGGGGGTTGAAACCCCAGTTAACCACATACCATATTGGATGTGGAGACACGCCCAGCAGCAATCAGTTCCACATAGCACAGTGCCGGGCGTGGTGGCTCTCGCCTGTAAGCCCAGCACGCGGGAGGCAGAGGCAGGAGGATTGCTGTGATGTGAGTTGGAGGCTGAGCTCAGGGCCAGCCTGAACCACAAAGCGAGACCCTGTCTCAAAAAAAAAAAAAAAAAAAGAAAAGAAAAGAAAATGTCCAAACTGCTCTTTATGACTGGCATCTGCCACCTCCATCTTCTCCTGTGCCTCACCTGGTGCCCCTCCTGTTTTTGCTGTAGCCTTATCTGGGGTGACTGTAGCAAGACTCACAGACAGCTTGGCTTACCACAGAAGTGTGTGTCTCACCATTCTGGAGCCTAAGACCTGGAATCAACATATTGGTGGAGCCACTTCTCCAAAGACGCAGAGGTCCAAAATGAAAGATCCAATCAAGAAATGGGCTACAGAAATGAATGGACACTTCCCAGAGGAAGAAGTTCAAATGGCAAAAAAAACACATGTAAAATACTCATTGGCACTGACCATTAGAAAAGTGCAAATTAAAACAAAGATTCCATCTTACCTCAAAGAATGGCCATTATCAAGAGATCAAGTTAAAATCTTGTTTTATGAGTATTCTGAAAGATGACCAAACTTTTTTTTTTTTTTTTTTGAGACAAGGTCTCACTTTGTGGTTCAGGCTGACCCTGAGCTCAGCCTCAGACTCCCATCACAGCAGTCCTCCTGCCTCTGCCTCCCGAGTGCTGGGATCACAGGTGTGAGCCACCACGCCCGGCCCTGTGGTGTGTGGTCCTGATGCTGCTGGGGTGAGTCCCCACACCCAGTACTGTATGTGGTTAACGGAGAGGGGGTGTTATATGATCGAACCAGGGCCCTTGCGCTTGCAAGACAGATGCCACCGGAACCACTGGGCTAAATCCCCAGCCCGACCAAACATTTCTAATAAATTTTAACTTGGGAAATGAGTGATGTCTTGTAAGAGAGGAGTATGTGACAATGACAGTCACCTCTCCTCTGGCTCCTATCTCTCTCCCTCTCCGCCTTTCCTTCGCCTCTCTCCCATGTCTCTCCCATCCCTTCTCTCCCTCCCTCTCTCCTTTCTCTGTAGCACTATCAGTGATATCTCCTAACAGCAAGAGGTTATAGAGATCTTATGTGCAGAGATAGAAAAGGAGAAAAAGGTGAAGGGATCCTTCACTTCAAATGAGATTAGAGAATTAAGGAGATACGCAAAACGTGGGAAAGAGTGCAGAATTATGTAGAAAAACACCACTCTTACACCCTTATAGTGCAAGCAATGAATCTATTTAAGAAAATTCAATGCCATATTTCCTCAAAAATCCTTCAAAGGAGGCAAAAGGAACTGTCACTGGATAGGTTCTTTGTTAAAGCTGCACAAAACAAAAAGATTGCACTGAACTAATAGACAGCAATATGATTGCATTAGTAAGAGTGAAAGTTGTCCTACACAGTAATCCTCCTCACTTATGGCTTTCACACTAGCCACAAAGGTTTTCAAAGATAAGTACAGATTAATTAGTTTTTCTTTATATTTTGTATTTCTTTATTATTTTGTATTATATTATAGTACTGTAATCATTTTTATATGAATATCTTTGGGTTGTGGAAAAAATCATTTCAATTTTCATCATCATTTTGATATACAAGTGCTTTGGATTATAAGCATGTTTCCAGAATGAATTATGTTTGCAAACCAAGGTTTTACTATAATAACAAATGCTAATAAGGTTATGGGGAAAAGGAACCCTCTACATTGTCATTGGGAATGTCAAGTACTACAACCACTATGGAAATAAATACTGGGAATTGAATTCAAAGAGAACTAAGTTACATCCTACCCTGCCACACACACTTGGAGACAGTATCACTAACTGGCCGGGCTGGCCTGCAACTTGCCATCTTGTGACCTCATCTTTTCACCCTCCCAGAGTGTTAGGATTATAGGTATGTGCCACCACTCCCCATATCCATGGTTTTTTAAAACAATCTAGATGATCCTAATGTGCAAACAAAATGAACCAGAAGTATAAATGTTCCATCTGTATTAGAACACAGAGTTATATCAAAAGTTTAATATTCACCATTAAGTATATTTGCCTACTGTTCAAATCTCTATACACATATTTACCCTGAGCCTAATTTACTCTATAGAATCAACTTGTTTCTTTCACAAATTACTGGCAAGTTGGGAATAACCAGCTGTTTTGAATTCTGTGATAATCATACTACTTTGGGATATAAATTCATTTAAGTCAGCTGCAGTATCAGTGGTGGTATCACATAAGCTATCTCAGAGATAACTTTCACTAACTATTTTTCCACTCTTTATAGTGGCTCAAGGTCAAGCCTCTCGGCTCCCCGATCTCCTACTCATGCCACACTCGCTCCCCAATTTTCTCAGGCCTGTGTTCCTCTCTCCACAACTCTGCAACCTGCCAAGCCCCATGCCGGGACAGAAGCAGAAGCACTGGGGTCGCTGCGTCCTCTCCAAATCCGGGGGCTTCCTCTTCCCGGGGCTCTCCTGGGCTGCTCTCCCCTGACCTCGACTCAGCTTCATACTGTCCCGTCTCCCAAGAGGAGCACATTCATCTTCCCTAGAGCACTCTCCCTTCTGGACCTCCTCATCCAGTGCCAGAGGACACTCTGTACGGAAGCCCGCAGCACATCCAAAATGCAGTGCCATCTTTCCCAGAGCCTGATGTTCCTTCAGCTTCAGTCCACAGTGACATCAAGGACTAGACTCAGCTCCACTAAGCATCTTTGACAGATGGGTACCTATTATCAACCTGGAACACCCAGGGATCCATTGCTCAGAACCAGGGTGATATCTCCAGGGTCCCCAAGAGCCAGAAGATGATACTATTAATCTAATCAGGGCTGACAGAAGTGGCCATGCTGAAAAGCGACTGGAGGAGGATGAGTGGATGATGGACAGGTGGGTGGATAGGTAGGTAGCTGAGTGGACAGATGGATGAGTGAGTGGATGGATGGATGGATGGATGGGTAGGTTGGTCAGTGAATATATGGGTGAATGAGTGGGTAGATGGGTGAGTGGATGAATGAGTAGATGGAAGAGATGGATAGTTTGGTGGCAAGTGGGTGGATGAATAGGTTGATGGACAGATAGAGATGGGTGGGTAGAAAGACAGTGGACGAGTGAGAAGATGGATGAGCAAATAAATGGCTGGATGAGTATATGGATGGATGGGTGGGTGGATTAGTGGATGTGTGTTGGGTGGGCGAGGGAATACATAGATGGATAAGTGGGTGGGTGAATTAGTTGGTGGCTGGGAGGATGGATAGATGGATGGATAGATGAGCAGATACAGCTTCCCTGTTTCCAAGGCACTCTAACCTACCAGTATCACAGAAAAGGTATTTTCTCCTTTGTACCAGTGTAAAAATGAGACTCAAAAAGTGGAAGTAACCTACCCAGTTGGCAGACATAAAACTCCAACCCGGGTATTAACTATCCCCATTGTTTGGATACTAACATTGCTAATTCCTGTCCAAGTCAGACCTCTACCCA